>JAWWLV010000024.1:18459044-18522441 GCA_035041135.1 Platyrinchus mystaceus
GAGGTCCTCAGGACGTAGGTTTGTTTAGAGTGACCTTCTCTTAGATGGATGGCCTTAAGGGCTAACGAGCTCCATCTGCCCGGGGGAGTGTCCCTGAACCCGGTTCGGGAATCGAACCCGGGTCGCAGCGGTGAGAGCGCCGCATCTTAACCACTAGACAACCAGGGGTCCCCAGAGAGCATTAATTATGAAATGAAAAGGATAGTAACTAATTTTCTCTCAACATTAACCTTTGCTTGGGTGAATTGTGAAGAGTTACAGGAAACGGTGGGAAAAAGAACAGAGGCAGGCTGTGTATTGCCATTGAGAATTCAGTGTGATTGTATCTTCTGCACTGTAAATGAGTTAACTGGCCACTGCCTATACCTGCAACTCTGCCATTAGATAAGGTTCTCAAAGGAAATGTTTCCTTCTAATCTGCCATCCTCACATATGACCAGACTAGCAATTTGGATTGAGTTTTAATAATAAGGACGAGCCCTGGTCCTAGCACTGCTTGTCAGTATTATGTGCTGGCTTTCCTCCAGTGCTGCCATTCCAAAGGAGACCCAGGACCAGGCCATAGGAGAGTTCTTTCCAGAACTACTCCAGCGGTCTGGACACAGTCCAGACCCTGCTTGGAGGTCTTCATCTTGAACAATTTGACACCCAAAAGCCTTCAGGCCACTGCATGGCATCCTTGTGCCACACTGTGCCCACAGCACTGGCCTGTCAAACAGCATTGCACTGCAGTCACCACCACTTCAGTCCCTGTGAGCTGAACACAAAAATCAGAAATAGACTAATAGCTGTTCTATTTACTTTGCTGAGATACTTTCCAAGAGAACATGACCTGAGTAAGTGCAAGAAGGAAAGCTTGGTATGTGAGAAGGATGTTTTTGTTTTATCAAGGAAGAACAAGATGTGAACTACAATTCACACAGCTGGACTGCAAGTGAGCAGAAGTGGTGGGACCAGGGCTCAGAGCATCTGCTCTCTGATTCAAGGACCAGTGCAGTGGAGTTCTAATAGTTGCAACTCTAGAGATCTTCATAATCTGCTGGAGTAGATGCAGGTATAACCTCAGGATATGTAGCAACATCTATCAAATATAACATTGGATTAACACAGCAGGAAGGATCACATATTTGTTGTCTGATACGTCATAAGGCTGACATGTCCTGATTGTGCCAGACTTCTTGACTAAATGCAGTGCATGTACCTGTGTCTGCTGGACCTGTGTCCGTCTGAACTGGTGGTCTGTGTGTCCTGATTCCAGCACATGGCATCTGCTGCTCCATGTGGGAGAGTGATTGTCCTGCTCTGCTCTGCACTGGGGCAGCCTCACCTTGAATATTGTGTGCATTTTGGGGCACCACAACATAAAGAAGACATGAAGCCACTAGAGGATATCCAAAGGGGGGGCCATGAGGATGATGAAGGGTCTGGAGCAGAAGCCTTACAACAAGTGACTGAGGGCGCTTGGTCTGTTCAGCCTGGAGAAGAGGAGACTGAGGGGAGACCTCACTGGGGTCTTCAACAACACCACAAGGGGGAGGGGAGGGACAGGCACTCTGTGACAGGACTTGAGGGAAAGAGCATGAAGCTGAATCAGGGGAGGTTTAGGTGGGATATTAGGAAAAGGGTGTCTTCTGAAAGTTTTTTATTGCACCATTTGTTGTTTATTCAGATTTTGTTAATAAAACGCTGGTTTGTTGTTTTTTTTTTTTCCTTTTCCACACTTCTACCTGAAGGTTCTTAATTTCTAAACTGTAATCTTGTTAAACTAAGACAATTTGGAAATCCTAGTTATAAGAGAAAAGGCATCCAGCATCATTCCACTTGACAAACATTTCACTGCAAACACAGGGTCCCACTGCAGGTCCAGGGTCTGTGCTCCAACCTGTCCCTTTAGCCCTGAGCTGAGATTGTGCCCCCGGGGCAGTGAGGCTGAGCATTACTTGTGGTGTGCTCTGACCTGACAGCATCGGACCCTGCATTGATGATCACAAGCTCCTGCTCCCCACGAGCACAAAGTGACAGGCTGGGGCACTGATCCTGCTGTCCTTGTTGCTCCCTGGGAAAGACAGAGTCAGGCCCTGCATTTTGCATTTCTCTGCATTTTGAAAGCACTTAAGAGGGGATGGAATATCAAAGCAGCTTTTCCCTCTCATCTCCATCAGTAGAGTCTCTCTTCTGTGTGCTCTCTACAAATTATGTGCATTTAAATATGAAATGTACTCAGTGCTTTAGTTCTTTTATGCATTTTTTTTAATGCAGTTTGGGTTCTTCAAAAACCATGGCACAATTCAGACACACATACATGTGTAGGAGCACATACACCCAATCACACACATACACCAAGGGTCCATTTTACTTTCCAAATTTTTTTAACACAAAATCAAGCACACATTTTAGTCTCCACTGTAATTATAATCAACATCTTCTTCTAGGAAGATAAAAAGAGAAAAGTGAGAATCAGGAAAAGGGAAATGTTACAGGCCTTTTCATTAGGGTTTTATGTATTTAAAGAATTTACATTTTTAACCAGTGGCAAATTTATTTCATACTACATAAGCTCTGAGGATCCTTTGGGATAAACAGCATGAAAGCTGTCATTTCAGAACAATCATCTATTTTCTGTTTATTGAGAGTTTGCTTTTTTTGCCACGGTGTTTTGCGCGTGGCTGGAAATATTTGTTTGAAGTGATAATTGTCAAACAGCTTGTTCTGTTTGGAATTCATTTGTTAAAGAGAGCTGCTTCTGTTGGGAAAATACAGGGAACAGTGCCAGTTGATTTCTTTGGGATGCAGGTTACAACCTGGGTGACTCCTGTCTTCCCTAAAGGTAGGTGTAAGGTCCCATAACACAGTTCCTGCCAGAAAGGAAAACCTGCCATGAGTATCAGAATTCCAGGAGAGGGAGCTGAAATCTGTGGGTGGAGAGCTACGCAGATCATGACTTCAGTGTCTGTAACTCCGGTTTAAGGTGATGACCAGTCATTTTCCACAGGAACTAGTTGATTCCCATGTGGAATTGGTGGATGATGTCATTTTGCTTCTCATCAAAAAATATTTACTGTTCCCTGTTACTGCAAAGCCAATCTGGGTTGAATCTTTGGGGCTTTTTGGTATGGAATACTCTTTAAATTCTACAATCTGATGTCAGCTTGGAGAGGAGAATGTTGACAATTTTTTATCCCTATCCCTAGTCTTGGGTCAGGAGCATGGTGGGAACTGCCTATGACAGGGGAGCACAAAGAGTGTAAAACTGGACTTATACCTTTGGCACACTGTGCTGAAGCAAAAGTCATCACTGCCACTCTATCTCTCAGTCCTCATCTGTCCCTCTATCCAAGTGTCTGCTGTCACTTACAAAGGCTTAAAAATCCTTCTCGGTGTGAGATGCACATCAGCAGATTCCAACCTTCTGAAAGAAGAAGCTTCCCACTCTGCAGTGAAGCTGCCTCCTACCTGAACAATCACCAGAAGATGGAGAAGTGTGGATGTCCTAAAACTTTGCTCAAGCACAAATTAAGACACAGTTCTATGATATACTGCATACCTTGCTGATAATTCGCAGATCTCTAACTTACCTGTCTTTGAATCCCACTGACTCCTATTGTGTTGGCCATGGGAGCTCCCAGGACTTTTGTCCATGTTTTGCATTTTAATATTCATAGAAGAAAAACATCTTTTGTATGACTTTTCTGTTCAATGCAGAAGAAACAAAGAGGAGTAGAGTCCCCACCTCAACTCATTGGTGGCTTTTCAGTAATGTGCACTAAAAGATAATCTTTGAGATGGTAATGGATTAGGGCTGGGGCAGGGTGGGATATCAATTTGCCACTTCTTCTGCTTTCTTAAAGACACAAATTATTTCTGCTCTTGCCTTCAGTCTGGATTTAAGGTAATCCATCTGTAGGCCAATAAACAATTCCTGTGCCTTAAACTCATTGCAGAACTGCTGTTACTGTGAAACGGAATTGATTAAAAAGATCCTCATTGGGTTTAGGTGTCCTTGGAGGGGTCTCTTCAACCTGAAATGCTGAATGTTTAGTCCTTCTGTCTCCAAATGAGGCAGAAGAATTGCTGTTCAATTAGTTCAACTTCTCGTTTGTTTGACTTTGGATGCTGCAATAATTTCTTCTGTAAGAGGTTTTTTTTTTAACTAGTAAATGTAGAACACAACTATTACACATACTGATTGTTGATACACACTTTCCAAAAGGCACCAGAAGAGATTGCATGTAATTCTTCTGGTTCTATGGCTTTAGAAGTCACACCAAACAACAGTTTCATTGCAAACAGTGATTTTTGTGTAGATTTAAGATCAGGAAGACCTCCACATGCTGCTTTTTTGAAACATGGCGTTCTTTTGATGGACACAATACTATGTGTTGCTCCCAGAGAGAGCTGAAAAAATAGTTAGATGTTTTGGAAAGCAGTGACTTTCAAACCACTAAAAGCATTAATTAAGAAAACGGGGCTATTAGTGCTTTTCATTATTACAAAGCATACTTGGGAACCTAAATACCAATGCAAAAATCAGTAGCAGGATGATCCCATTGGGCTTAGTGCTGTCTCTAGGCAACCCCTGACGTTTTCTTTAAGGGTCTTGGGCTGAGATATGGTCAGGTAGAAATCACAGTTGGTGCTTTAGAAAAAATACTAACGAACAGGTTTATTGGTGTTTTGTGGGAGAAGAGTGAGGAGAGTGATCTAAGAGGTGCTGCAGCTAAATACAAGGCTTGAAAAGAATCATAACCATCTCCATGTTCAGAGAGTGCCATTTTAGAGAAGGGTTGGTGTGCAGCCAACGTGTCCTCATCTGAAGAGTACTGACAACAAGGCCAGTTTGCTGCTTTCAAAAATAAATATTTCAAAAAGTTATCACCATGGAGGAAAATTATTAGTCACTGTGCTCTTCTGATGTACAAATAGAAAGTGCACATGCATTATACTTGTAGCTGGATGAGTTCTTCATGAAGGAGATTATTCCAAACAGCCATTTTTAGGTGACAGTTGAACTGTGATTTAGTTCTGGGCTGCAGCAACTGGTAGTAGCCTCATGAAGTGTGTACTGCAGACAATGTGGTGACTGCAGCTTACCTTCCGCTTACACAGGAGTATCACACTGCTCTCAATATTTAATGGAACTATGGGAGGGTAAAGCTGAAGCTGAGTTAGTTAATAACTTTTTTCTTCATCTTTTTAATATCTTGTATTTTCTTTTGTCACATCTCATTTGTGGTGTGCTCTTCACTGAGATTTTGAACTGGGGGTGTATTTTATTGCAACTGTGAATCCCATAATAATGTCATCTTCAGCTAGTTAGAAAAGCTCTGTGAAGTCTTGTCTTGGAACAGTAAAAAAAATAGATTTCCTGCTGCATAACAGAGAAAAGATTGTGTGCCAGCCTTTGGGGTACACGTGATGAGGTCTTGGACCCACAGAAAAGACAGAAGATTCGAATTACAGGTGACAAGTAAGAGAACATGGGAATACTTAAGACACTTTCTTCTTCATGCTTTTAACTCCAAGTCTTTGCAAAGAATTTGAAATCATTATTTCAGGGAATGGGCCCAAGCTGCTCTCTCTTACTCTGCAGAGACAGTACCTTCCACATTGCTTTCTGCTCTTGCTGGAATAATGAACATTTTGTTCCCTACCTGGCAATCCATGAATCAGAGAATCATTGTGTCACAGGAGGCAGCTGTAGTATCAGATATTCTCTCTCAGACAAGGCACATCACCAGTCTAAGAAACAAATTGGATGCTATTTCTGACTTTCAGTCTTACTTTTGAAAGGAACCATAATGAACATCTGGCTTTCTTTTTGCACTATGCTCGATGCTTTGTAATGGGGGCTGCTGAGTCTCTGGAATTCCTTTGCCAAGAGGCCGTGACACACAGGTCCATAGCCAGCTTGGTCCTAAGGGTCTTTACTGAGACTGCCACCAAGCCACATGTTGCAATGATCTTTGCAAGGGAACAGAGGATTCCTCCCAAATGCAGCAGATCTGCCCGTTGAGTTCTGGGCATCTTTTGCAGAAGGAAAGGTTCTGTTGCTTGGAACGTGTCAGAATTGAAGCTCTATGTTTGTTACAAAAGCCTGCAAATATCCCATCCTCTATAACCTTAAGAATGTCTTCATTGCATTTCCTTCAGAAAAGACTAAATAAGAATCCTTCCAGGGGCTATAAAATTCTGTTATAAACCACAGGAAGCTACGTCGGGTACTAATGGTGCAGATGTAGCTCTGTGTCCATGTCATGAACCTGATTCTTCTCTTACACAGCTAAATTTATGATTTCTGCTCTTGCTTTGCCACCTATAAGGAAAGAATCCATTTGGTGGTGCACTGATTTATGCTGTTCTTTCCAACACACCACATTTCAAAACAGAGCAGAGCTGTGAGGCTTCATAAGGACAGACATGAAATATTTCTTTACAGGACAGGAGCGTTGTTAGGTAGCAAGATTTAATGTTTGTTTCCCAACCTTCATCTCTCTTTTCCTAGCTTTAATTACACCTAATAAAACCCCCTTGCAGCACAGGGAGGCCCAGCCATGCCCTTGGCATTCCCTGTAAATGTCTCTGCTGTTAACAGGGGAGTGACACTGCTTTTGACAGCTTTGCCCTGTAGCATTTTTTCCTGTGGACTATATTTGTACACGCTTGTCTGTAAGCCCTGAGAACTATTTGCAGCATGAAATTCTCCCTGGATTTCTCATGTAGAAGAAAAGTTACCGTAAGTCCCAGTTCAGTAATTTGAAATAAAGACAGGGTGTCCCACATGTTGCTTCAAAAGGAGTCAGGAAGGCAGATACTGAGACAACAAACAGTTTGCTTGCATGCTGCATTTTATTTTGGATTTTTACCAATAGTACAGCATGAGAGGTGAATGGTGTTGGCTCAAACAAACCTGCAGGTCGGTGGGATGTACTGTAAAATGCCATGGAAAAGACTAGTCAAAGGAAAGGTTCGGTGACACACGCTTTTCAAATGGGATGCTCTGCTCTGAATATCAGGTTTTGCATGAGGTGGGATATGGAGAGTTCTGTGAGTGAAATGAGAAAAAAGGCTCCTCCAAATCCTCACCTGACTGAAGATATTAGTATAGAAGAAACCTGAAGTAAAACACAACAGGCTTGTACTGAAAACTTCCTGGATTTTCATGTGGGTAAACCTGATGGGCAGGGCAACTTGTAGCTTTAAAGCTCCTCCCAGCAATGGTGTTGCTTCTGGAACTAGGGTGAATAGGCCAAGATGAAGAAAATAAACAGAGGAATGGCAGTGACAAAGAAAAGTAAGAGGAAAGGGATATATTAAAGGAAAATCTGTTTTGCTTAAAATTGGATTGAAGATTCAATATTATATACAATCTTATCTCTATACAATATATGCAATATATGGAATTTACCAAGCCAGATCTTGAGGTCTGGTCTCAACTTTTCTCCAAACTTTGAGAGAACTAGGCTTCCATATAATTTCTCAACATAGTATATGCAGCACCCAGCAAAAAGGAACTTCATCCACTTGTCAGTGAGTAACTGTTCCAAAAACGTTCCTGTACCTCCAAGTGTTTCCCTCAGATATTTAAAATAAAAATAAATACATGAATAATAGAGCCTTTTCCTGCTTTGCCTCTTTTCCTGTCCAGAGGTGGTTTATATCAGCTCAGCTCTGCTATTTCATTCTCTCTGAAGTGCAAAAGAGTGGTAACGTTGCCATCAACACTTTCCAGGCTATGTGTTTAGTTGACCAGTGATTAAAAGAAGATCAAGCCAAGCTTCTTCACACTGTAAAAAAATCTACAGAGCATTAGCATCCTGACTGCAAAATTTAAGAGAAAAGGTTAATATAAAACTCACAGTTGAGATAGTAAAGGATATTAGAGGCGACATGTTGGCCACAAGCTCTGCTTTGGGCTCTGTGGGGGGAGGGAAAGCAGAACAAGGTTAGTTCTAACCTTCAAATTAACCTTTTTCTGTTTTTTTTTCTTCAGCCAGAAGAGGACCTACGGGCCAAGATGTCGGCTCTAATATTTTCTGTGTATTTCAAACACATCCTTTAACCCCATTTTTATGGTTTCTTTTTTGAAGTTATCCAATATAAAGTGGCCGCTGTGCTGATTAGTCTGTTTGACTGGGACTAGAGGAAAGATTAAACATTATTTACAGGCTGCTTTAGAATTCTTGTTTTGTTTCAGCTGAACCTACTTCAGTTGTCTAGTATTCACCATGCTCTTTTTTCCTGTGGCCCTACTATTTTTTTCCTGGCTATTTGTTCCTTGTCATTTGCAGTAATCTGATTTCATTTGTTCAGCTCTTGGCATAGTATCCTAATATAGTCAGCTGCTGCAATAAATATGTGGAATTTCTGCAATCTGACTAAATATCAATAGACTATTGAACTTTTATATTATGCATACTTGTAATCAAGTCAACTGCTTGAGAATTTGCACATCTATGCATTTAGTTGTGGAAAAAATAGTCTCTGTTCATGTAATTAAAGTCTATATCATAATACTTGTGCATAAAAGGGACAAATTAGGGTTTTTCAGGCAAGTTTAATTCCAGCGCTTCCTCTTTGTTTGGTGCTTGACTTTGCAACCTGACAGCCATTTCTAATGTCATTTTTTATTCACAATATCCACAGAAAAGTGAGATGTTGAATTGTCTGTGGTCACAGTTCCCTGCTGGAGAGGTATTGGTCATTAATGACACATGACTATTAAAGGTGGAGTAAGGCAGGGGAAGAAAAAGCAGCTGGGCTTTCTCAGCACCAACTCTATATCAGGATGGAAAATGTGAGGAGGCACCATCAGGGGCTTGAGGAGAAGAGGCATAAACAGGATAGGTTTAGAAGAGAGCAGGGAAGCATAAGCCTGGATGGAGAGACAGGTAAGGAGAAAGAGAAGAGTATCACTGAGGTCAGCCCTCAGCTGGGTTGGTCATTGTGGTTCAACCATGACAGCTGTGTTCTGCTTCAAGCTCTGAGATTCCTCTCTGTGCTACCCTCCAGGAAAAAGACTGTTCCATGCTGTGTGTTTTGTGCCTTGGAACCCCAACAGAAAATCACATCTACTAGACTGAGATGCAGGAACGTTGCCTATGCAAGACAGAACAAGAAGGGCAGGGTGAGACAGCTATGACTGAGCTGGAAATGATGAAATGGGTCTGTTCCCAAAAAAAAACCAAAACAGTCAGAGGCACCACATGGAAAGTTTTGAGACCAGGATGTTTGGGTTCTTTTTTTGTGGTATCAGAAAGCTGCAGGCTAGCTGCAAATTGTAGAATTTCATCATCTTGGTGTCATTTAGATGCTAAGACAGGAATTAAACTGTCAGATAGAAATTAAATTGGCTCCTTTGAATTGGAATTGAATGACTGGAGTGAAAGGAAGTAGCTGGAGAAATCACAAGCAATGTGGAAGAAAAATCAACATTAATCAAAGGAAAGATGATTTCTGTCAAAGGAACTTGGTCAACATGGAGTTGAAGAGGCTGAAAGAAGACCAAGGAGGTGCCCTGAGGGAAGCATTTGCCACTGTTGGAATAGGAATAATAAGAAATTGTACCTGATGAAGGATAATTGTGCAGGAATTATAGAAATATCTGAAGAAAAATTCTGTGAGGGATTTCACTTTTGGATGTACATCATTTGTTGCTAATACTTGTCGGGGAGACATTTGAGCAATTTTTCACCAACAGGTTTATGGTGTTTTAAAAATTCTTCATCAGATGCTTACAACAACAATAGGCAAGTCATGAGGTATAAGTATGCTTATTTTTGTCCCTCTGGGGATGGAAGATCAGACAAAGAGCAGGTGTTGCCAAAACACAGGGACTAGAGCTCTGTTTCTCACTCTGCTCCTGGATGTGAAGCAGCAGTTTGGTGTTGGTCATTACAGCATTTCATGACATGCTGTGGCAGTTTTCTGTTTTGTTTTGTGGCTTTTTTCTTTAGATGAACAGGTGGCCTTGTACAGTCCATCTGGAATGGCCACTGTGTGGTGGCATCCTCCACACGAAAACCTCCTTATTTTGAATACTTCTTACTTTAAATTAATCAGGGAATAAGTAACTGTTAAATCAACCCCATCTCTAACTCTTTATAATTTCTCCTCCTATATCCTGCTCCCTTTCTGCACCAATGCATTTTTCCAGTATTTTACCTTATGTGAAATACTTGGATATGTCACAATTCTTTAGCTACAGAATAAATTTCCTAAGCTTCTGCTGTTATTTTTGTCCCCAGTCACACTGGTTAATCCTGTCAGCCTACTAAATTTCACCAAAAAGAGTGATATTTTTCATTTTTGCCTCTCTCTTAATGTATTAATGCCACATCTGAGTGGTATATCTTCTTACCTGGGTAAAAGCAAAGACTTTGTTTTCAAGTGCTCAGAAAGTTGCCCAGTGTTACATCCTTATGACTCCCTCACTGCTATAACCTCCTGCCACCTCATAAATAAACCCCTGCCAATGTCTGGAAAAGAAGGCCAGGGTCATAAAATTGTGTCCAGTAAAATTACAAACCACAGTGCCATCTTTAGTTAAGCTCACCCACAGAATCTCTGTCCTCATGTTCTCTTTTGACTTCAGCCAAAGTTTCCAGCTCTTGTCCATGAAAATGGAAGAGAAATGATGAAATAAATGGGTTTGTGCCACTTCTGCACTGCTACTTCATGGCTGTTTGTGGTCTTGCACAGCTTGTGGCAGGAAGGAGATGCACTGCAGTTCCTGATGTGACAACCACAGCTCTCACCAGCCCTTGTGGTGACCCCAAGATATACCAAACCCATGGTCCTTCTCCCAGCAAGGAAAAGTCCAGGTGAAAGATGAAACACAGAAGTGGGGATACTGTGTGTCTTCACTTATGGGAACTTACAGCCCAGGGAAGTTGCCTTGCCAATGCAAGTTATCTCTACCACCAAGAATTAGGAGTCTTAATATTCTCTCTGTGTCTCACTTCCCACTGAAGTAACTCCCTGTTTTCTCTATTCCAGCATACACACTAATATCCTCCAACCAGACATCTCTTTCCTTTGTGTCTCCAAGTCAAATTCTGGGAGTGGGAAGAAGAAAGGAACAGAGAAGCAGGTTCAAACTTGCAACTTTGGTGGAGAGTATGGGGCACAAGGAGGACAAAGCAAGGAAGAAACAATTGCTACAGAGTAATGGATGAGTTATTTTTATTTGGAGCCTTGTGTACCTGTCAATAGATACCAATCACATTGCATTTCTCTTTTTGGCAGGCACCTCCTTTCTCCTGCCTGAAGACCCAAGTGAAAAGGTATCAGCTAATAAATAGGTGCAACATTCAAACTCCTATCTGGGCAGAATATGCAGGGATCAGATACAATACCAGCTTGTGGTACTGCAGCTCCACAGGAACATGACAGGGTAAAAAACCCCTTGGGGGTGGTGGGGTTTCAAAACAAAGGCAATTGATGAGAAATAAATCCTTCTAACCAGCTACAGGATTATTTAACTTGAGTAGCATTAGCATGTATTGGTGGTTACTTGCATAATTTTCCTACTGTTTCATGCCTTTCTGTCTGATAGCCTCTATTTAAAATATTTGACTCCAGGAAGATGTGATCAGCTTCTCTCTAGTATCTGACACAGACATTCTCTTCCCCTTATTTCATGCTCTAGTTTGTTTTCTAATTCAGTTCTGCCATGAGGAGCCACTTCCTCCTCATGATGGAGAAGCTGTAATGATAATTGTCTTTTGCAAAGCAATTCAAGGTAACTAATCAGAGTAATGATAGCAGCAGCTGCAACTTCTAATGAAGTTAGAGACTGTCATCTCACAGGAATCATTGTCATAAGGAAAAAAATTCAGGCCAATAAATTATTGTAATCATAATGGGCCCTACAGTCTTTGCTACTCTGAGGGAGATGCAAAGGGGCTCACTCTGATTGTCATATCAAGGGGCTTATATTTAATATTTGCAGAATTTGTGTGAAGCCTTCAACTAAAATACCATCCTTAAAGCAGTGGACCATGTGCTCTGCCAAATGTTCTGTGCTAGATAGTTTGAGCAGCTCTCACCCTCAGACACTCACAGAAAAGCAAGCAGGCAATACTTCCAGACCAAATGCTTCAAATAACATGAGGACCAAACTTATTTAAGACACATGTGAAAAGCTGACAAAGGATTGATTTCTGAACTGGAATAACTGGTATGTAAGGTAGGATTTGGAAACGGCAATGTCTTTGTGTTCTGGATTTAAAAGGGGAATGATATTGATGGTATCACCAAAGAAAAGTGTCCTCAAACTTAAGAGTCCTACTTCATGCTTAGACCTTGGACGTTGTGTCAGCTTTGTTATGCTTCAAGAGCTGTCCCCATTTGCTACCAACCAGCTCTGCTGTACCTCACAAAAGCCACAAATGTGCCCTACACTAGTGCAGAAATGTGAATGGGGATTTCTCCCAAACTCCTGAGCAGGCTGAGAGGCCACAGCCAAAATCCCAAACACTGGAGGCCCAAAATATGACAGTTCAGCTACAAAACAGCACTGGAAGTTTTCCCATGGTCAGCAAACCTCCAGAAACTGCTCCTCTGCTGTGTGGCCTTTGAGTCCTCTATGAGTACTTCATTTTCTGCTCTTCCTTGTATGGGGCTCATTTCCATGGATGTCAGGAACGTGGAATTTCTGTATCTTCTACTTGTGTGTATTGCAAAATGTCTCTAATTGACAGCCCAGTTTGCCACAATAAATCTCCGGGTTATGCTTTGATTCAGCACAGGATCCTCTCCTAGAGGAACTCGAATCCAGGCATTTGCCTTCTTGTTGTTCAACTGGGAATTTCTTCTGCACTGCCTTGAGATGACAAGTTTTCTTTGAAATCTTAAATGAGGCTGTTTCCAGTGTAAACAATCTGTCTTTAGCTGGAGGTACATACAAAAATGCTTTGAGGAAGTTCCTACTGTTCTTGCAGCATCACGCTGAGAATATTTTGTGCTGTTCCCAGCAGATCTTTCTATTATTTCTGTAAATATTTGCTCTGAAGAATAGCAAACAAAATTTTGGGAGACTGTGAAAATGTTATTCAAAGTGATGGGTAATATTCAAGGAACGTTCTCTTGAGTCACTATCTACTCTCTCCTGGCTTCTTTTTTTTTTTTTTTTCCCTTTCTGGCAATCTAGTGAATCTGAATTCAGTTTCTGTATCAAAAAATATTTCAGGAGTATTACAAATGGCCATACAAGCATATCTTTACTATTTTTATGGCAGCTTTGTCTAAGGACTAAGTGCCCTGTTAGCTGCCATGTATGAACACTTCTAATTTAATGTATACTTTAACCTATTTTTCTAAAGTGTCTTGAATACACTTATAGGCATAAAGCTTTAAAAATGAAAATAAATACAGTAATTTTTATTCTATAGCTCAAATTAAAATTTAGGCATGGAAAAAATGTTATGTCAGCAAAAGAGCATCAGTGTTTGAATTTCAAAATCCTGAACTGAATTTCCAACATCTACATCTCAGAAATTAGATGCTAATAATTTTTAAAATACTATTTGACTTGTTGGGGGTGCAACTTTTAAAGATAATGCTTTTGTACCTTTTAAATTGCAATTATCATGGTTAGAAATAAATTTAAGGTCTTTAATGGAAGCTGAGATTCCCATGTAATCATTTAGCTCCAGCAGACAGGCTTTAAAAATTATCCCATAATGCAAAACTCATAGTATACCATGAAGCCTAGGAAGACTTGGGAGACAAGGAGATCACTGATAACCTGATTGCTATTGTTGGATCTTATCATTTTTTCTCTCTTTGCTGGGAAAAACTGACCCCCAATGGGAGGGCAGAAGGAATTTCATTGTTACCCAAGGAACTGTTTCCCCTTGCACGACAATTAATGCAATGCGCTGCCTCAAATAGGTTGAGCTCAAAGTTCTCTGAAATATTCCCTTTTCTGAGGTCTTTCTCCTGATTCTTCCTGTCCATTCTGCTCCTGCTCCCACCCAGGCAGGTGTGAAGTCCTGTAGGAGAAAACATTAGGGAGCCTAAATTTCCACCATCTGTGAGTCTCATTTTGTTGTCTTCACTCTCCAATTCTTACAGCAGCTCCCTAATTACAGCGTTGCTGTTGGTATGGTTTTTTTTAAGTCTTCTGACATCTTCCCAAGGCTGGTGAATAGATTTAATAATTAGACAATGGGATTTTTCTATTCCTGCCCACCCGCACCCCCTTCGCTGAATGTTGCTCGTGATTCTATTCTTATCTGGCATATTCCAACAATGTTCTTGCTTTTAAAGGATTTTGGAGAGTGCAGAAAAATATCAGAGAAAAATGTCAGATGTATGAGCTAAAGCTGGAGAGGAAGGACAATGGACCTTATGTTCATTTCACCACATCAACAATCCCAAAGTGTTTAATGTCTCAAAATGCCATTCTCTAGTAACACAATAATTTTACGTGTCCATATTCAGAGCTGGAATGAAGCCTCTTCTTTGTTGTTATTCCTACACAGATATTAAATTGGAATAATTTCTGTGGTTAAGTAAGCACTGTTAGTGATTTCAAATGTTTTTTCTTACTGTATGCTCTCTGGATGCCACTAATTCAGCTTCTCATCTGCATATAGTGCTTATCTGTGTCTAACTCAGAACCCCAGGCTATGTTTTCCAGACTAATACAAAGAACAAATTGCCTGTGCTAAATAAATATTAAACATCACACATTTTACTTGAGAAGCACATTTTACTTGAGAAGGTAGTTCAGAATACCTTCCAAAACATCATAAAGGAAATCAAGACCTTCAACTCTATTCCTTAATGTTGTTTCTGTTATTTAAAAGTTGGTTTACTTTATAAAATAATTTATGCAATGAAGCACAGAGATAAAAGTGTGTGGGTCTACAAATTGCTCCTGTCCTCAACAGTGTCACCTTGTCATCACCTGTGTCACCTCTGGATGTGCCCTCAGTCACATGTAAAAGTTGCAATTCCTCCACAAAGCAGCGTAGAAGGGAAACAAATTCCAAAAGTAGGAGTATTTCTTGGTCTGAGTGCTGTTATAGCAAAAAATCATCATGCAATATAACTTGTAAATAGGGGGAAAAAACACCCTATAGTGCATAAAACATAATTGCATCCCTTCATTGTACAGACAGTCTAATCTGGCTAAAATATTAAATGTAAGAAAGAGAGTGAAGGTTTTCTGAATCAAGGTTTATCCTTGTTTCAAGATACATAAGTCTGTTCTAATTTCACAAGCATGAGACTGCAGTTCCTAGAATGGAAATTATAGTAAAGATCAGAGGTCAAAATAAAAATTTACTTTTATCCAAACCAAAAATCTGACTCCCATAGTTCTTGATACTTGAAAATAAAATAGTTCTTGTTTTGCTGAATACGAGAGAAGCACCAGGAATAAAATCACCAAGTACCTTTTAAAATGGTTTTGTTGGTTTTTCCCAAAAATGTCCTGAAACATTGATCTTTTATATATATATGTGTAAAGGCTGAGCCTATGTTCCTGAAGGAGAAACTAGGACAACTTTTCTGGAGCCAGGGGCATTTTGGAGGTAAATTTTCTCTCAAAAATAGAAAGAGTGTGGACACTGGACTTCACAATATCACATTCAGATCCAGGACTACTTACATTTCTTTGCTCCTTTTCATATGTCATCTTTTGAAGATAATTTAGCATTTTGTTGCATATTATCATGACAGTGAGCGGTGTATTCTCATTTTGAAGTGCCTTTAAGGGTTGTGGTTGTTCAGCAGTTCTCTGGGGTCATCACTTAAAATGCTGTTTTTCCTGTTTGTGACCTACAGTCTTCCAGGGCTTTATGCTTTCAAACTTCAGCTTAGACTGCAGTTAGAGTGGCTTCTTTTGCTTTGATCATTCTGTTGAGGGGATGTACATTCTACCCCTTCCTTTCAGAGAGCTCAGCAAAATTTGCTTTCTCTTTCATGCTTTGCCTTCTTATTTAAAACCTTTTACAAGGCCATTCTCTCTTTATACTTGTTTATTTCTGAAACAGCATATCAAAAGAAATTACCAGTGCACTTGTATCTAATAATGAAATCAAAACCTTTCTGCTGTGATGGCCTTCAGGTCTATCATTTTCAGTTTTATTAGGAGAAGAGCTAAGCTACACGTAAGGGGTATTGTTTCTCCTTAGATAACAACCCAGTGAGACTGTAAGTGAAATTAAACTCTCTCTGGGAGTTTTTCTGCAAAATGTCTCAATCTTGCATCCTAAAAATAACCCCAGGAAATTACTAACCTATCATCTTTAGCCACCTTTATGGGCTATTTCTTTAATACTTTGGATTTAAGAAAGTAAAAGGTTTTTCTAAGTAATACCCAGCTCGTGGTGTTTGCAGTTTTCAAATGTTTTCAAGTGAAAAAGTGATGTATCCTGTCCTGTCTCTGCCCTCCCTTGAGCATATATACATACACAAAATGTACACTTTCCCACTATAAAGGCAATACTCCAAGGGAATAAAAATACAGTCTCAGGGGTTTGGGACTGTTTTCTCACGTTATGCTTCCAAAGTGAATTTTTTCATCCTTCTTTCTCCATCACCTAAATTGATAGGAACCAAAATTCATTCTGCTTCAACAGCAATGTGATTAAAGAGAAGACAAACCCAAAGCCTCAGAGCTCTCACTTCAGTGTTCCATGATCTTTATGTACTAACATTTACACAGGAACTCCATGTGAGAAATAAATTGCTGGAGCAGAGCTACGAAGTAATTTATGGTAACACACTGTAATATGGTTTTTGTCTTAGTGCACTGTCTGAGGCATGGACCAATGAGAAAGGTGTACCTCAGTTCAGAAAAACTGCTCACTGAGGATTTGATTCAATTCTGTGCTTTTCATGAAGGTATTTTTTGGTTGTAGCATATAATTTCCTGGTCTTCATTCTTTAAATTACCTACCAGTTTATTGTGAAATGCAATACCAAAGTATCTTGATAGGTTTTGGATTATACAAATACTTTTAGTGCTTTGTTTACTATAGAATAATACCACACTCAATACCACGTACTGTATCTTTGCTTTGATGCTACACTGGTGTAAATCCAAGGAACACTTCCAAAGTGAATGGAAAAGCACTAGTCCTATGTTGCTGTCATGAGATCAGAGCCATGTGTAGTTGAACCATTTTAAAGAGATGATTTTGTGAGGGAAAATCTGGACCAAACTTGGAAGTGTTTTCTTAAGAGACAGAGAATGCAGTCTTTCTGTCAGTCTTCATCTGAGCACTGAAATGCCCTGTGATTCATTCCAGCAGTACCTTGTTCTTGCCTACACTCCCCTAGTCCTCAAATTCCAATCAATTTGGTAAGTTCTAACTCCACATGAACGGATGGTAGGTGAAGCCACTCTGGAATGTGGTTCTGAAATGTATTTTCTCTCTGTTAATAGGCCAAATCTTGGGTGATTCAAGACCTTAAGAGCTCTTCTAAGCTTGGTATCTGTCTTTGCAAACAGCAGGGTTGGGTTTCCTCTGCCAAGAAGAAGATTTAGCATGTGCTTTGCCTGATGTCAGTCTGCTGCAGATAAGGGAGAAAATCTCCTGAGTTGACTGGCTCTGAAATATATGAGGTTCAGCACAAAGAAGAAGCCTTGTTTTGGCTATCATGATGCTTCAGCAGTTATCCTTCCAGAACTTGCTTTTTTCTGCCTTTAGTTCATGATCCTGCACATCTTGGTATGTTGAGAGAAAGGTTTGCTCGCGATTGTAATCAGGATGTTTTTCATTCCAATACCTGTGTCTTTATTGTGTGTCTCACCATAAGGAAAAATAAATGAAGCAAAACATATTCCTTTGGCTCATAGCTCCAAATAAATAGTTTTGGCTGTGCTAATTATTTCTACATTGCCACAAGCTATAGCGATTGACTTCTCATATACTTCAGCAGTAACTGCCACAGTAAGGATGGCTTTGTCTCTACAGAGGATAGAAGAGACTTATTTAATGTTCACATAACCTAATGCATATTATTAATAACTCCATGGTTAATACATGGCCTGCCAAATTTTTTATATACTGATATGGCCCCTGACAAAAAAAAAAAAACAAACCAAAAAAAAACAGTTCAAAAAAATGCTCTTCACTCCCATATAATTTAAGAGGAAATCAGTGTTTCCTTTCAAGACAACACTTAAAGGATCAAAAGCAGGATAAAGAACAACATGACTAAATCAACAGAAAATGTACTGAAGGGAAAAAAAAATCACATGTACCTGCAATGTAATCTTTAATCTGCATAAGATTTCTGGTCACCTAGACTGAGCAATGTATATAAAGTCTTTGTCCCCTTAGATTTAGATGGATGTAAAAGAAAAACTCCAGCTTATCAACTAGAAAGAATTTCCATTTTCATTTTGCTTTTAAGGTCCTTGTGAATTTTTTTTTCTATGAGTACAATTACCTGTTGAGAATGGAAATATTTCCTTTTGCACTAATTTTCAGTATCCTGTTTGCGCTAAGATTTTTAAACAAAATAAAGAAAAGAAATGCCACTGAATATGTCACAGAATGAACAAGATGCATAATGGGATGTGACACTGTTAAATGACTCCATGGTGTTTGAGGGAAAATACTCAGGTATATTGAGGTCAAAAAGGAAAAATTTGCCTATAAGAATCCCTTGCTGCAAATCTCATTTCCAAGTTCCAGATGTTTGATACTGAATTTCTCTTTAAAGTGTCGGCCTAATGTGATATTTTCTTGTTTTAAAGAAGAGAATCAGCATTGTTACCTGCTGTATCTTTTGCTTAAAACACTTAAAGTTTGTACAAGATAACAAACGCCAAAAGGCATTTCTAATAACACCAAACAAACAGGTGACAAACACGAATATGCGTTCAGTTTAACATCCAACAACCCTCACGCAGCACCAGGGAGAAGATCATTCATTCATCAGATCTGAAATATAGGCTGAAAATACTGAGTGCAAAAAGGCAGTGGACTGGTTTCATTCACTGAAAGTGTTCCTCCAGCTTAACTTGATGTGTTCATTGCAGACATTTGATTGGTGTATTGAGTTTCCACTTTCTGTTTGCCGAGTACGGATGTGGAAAATTAATGATGAGGAAAATTCTATATCACACTTTCCCATTAGCAGCTGGGATCAAGTCTCAGGATGTCTTTGGAGAGGCTGTTTGTTTGCAACCTCTGTACCAGCCTGGAGTAATGACCCAACAGCAGCTGGACACGCCTCACTGGGCCTGTTCTTTGCTGTGCCTTTTGCACTGGTACAAGCCCAGATCAGAGATAATGTGACACCAGGGACAAATAGCTACAAAAAAAGCCAAAAAATAGAAAATCAAGTCATTTAGCCCCCAATTTGCACAAGCAAGCTGAGCTTGCAGATGCACCTCTAGAAAGCCTCAGTGAGAGAAGATTAAGTTCTTTGTTGGTGGTGGCCGAGGTGGTTTTTATTTCACAGTAGCCACAGATAAGGAAAATTAACCTGTTTGCTTTAATGTTGCTCAGTGTACCTGCTCCTGTGTTTGAGCTCCTGTTGGGCGCCTTTTTTTAGGCATGAGTATAATCTGATTTAAATACATACCTTCTGTGTGAACGTTATTCTATGCAGTCTGGATTTCAGCTGTCTTTTGGAGCTAGGAAGAATATTTCACTGCTTTTCTCCTGTTAATTCCTCCAAATATATCTTCATCTTACTGTGCACTTGTAGTGACTCCCAAGATGAAATGAAGAGAATTATATAGCTAGTGGTAAATTAAGAAGGATACAAAATGTCTTTGAGCACAGAAATAATCCACCAAGTTAAGAACCTGGCTCAGAGCTCCACTTGGCTAGGAAAACGTCTTTTTTGATACTTTCTAAGTGATTCTGCTGATGTGAAAGCCTCGAAAATTGCTTCCTGTCTAGTGTGTTGGACAATAAAGTAGATACAAATGAAAGAGAAGTTGAGCTTGAGGGACATATGGTTACTAAACATGACTTTGGTCTATTCATTTCTGAAAAATAATTTAAAGTGTAGTGCAAATCCTTTTTCCTCTTTGTCCTGAACTCAGTTTGCTTCACGATCAGGCTCTGATCCATTGGGTTAAACACTGACAAGCCCTGTGTCAGCTGTCTGTGTCCAGCTTCAGGAAAACAAATCCATTGTTCTCATTATTTCCAAACTAATAGACCAAACTGGTACTCCCAATCTCCATGACTGGTTGCCTCCTTACCTGTGGGATAGTGTTCTCCTTCCTCTGACTGTGGCACTAGATTATAGTGTAGGTGTGAGGGAGAACTTACATATGGGTAGCCCATACTTGGTACTTTAGTGTACATTGCTTTAATATAACTGCCAGAGGCCCCGTTTCCAGCACCTCTGGGATGCCAAAGGCCAAACTGGTTTATTTGTTTGCTGTCAGAAATGAACGTGCCAACCTCATTTAGATCTGCTCCTTGCCTTGATCTTAATTTCCCCTCCCCCTCAACAATTTGCCCTTGGCCATGTTTACGGAAAGCTACGGATATTCTAACTAAGGGTTGAAACATTATCCAACTACTAAATTCATAGGTTTGTCTTCAACACTAGGAAAGTATTAAATTAAATTGTCCTCACCCTTGATAGAGTTTAATTTTATTTTATTATTTTTTTTAGTCTATCAGTGTTTCTCAGGCAGGCCAATTGTCACATTGAGGCATGACTTACATATTTATGAAATTACTTGTATTCAGAAGCATCTTGTGATTTTTTTGGACGGTTTTTCATACTAATAAGTGTTTAACTCAAGAGAATATGCAGGTAACCTGAAAAACTAAAGCCAACAATAATTTTTGCAAATTATTTCTTGTAAGTCCAAAATAAATAAATAAATGAGCTCTGATTTATGGCATTTCTTTGTTTTATTGAACATGTTACTTGCAAAGCAATGAAATATACTTTTTACAAGAAAATAATTAGAGATGTCCTTATTTCTCAGAGGCACATTTATTTCTTTCTGATTCTTGATTGTAGATCAAAGAGACATTGGACAGTTATTTTCAAGTAATAGCAGGGCTCAGTCTTAAGTCTGATTTATACCACTATTTCTCATGCATTGAAAATGTGCACTTGTGCTCCTCTAGCTAAATCAAGCTTTGATTTTCAATGTATATATTTGTCAATCAATAAATATGTTTGATGGTAGCAAAGAGACTGTCTTTCCGGTTGTGTAGTAAATAGGCTTTCTACCATTTCTGTGTGTTAAATACCAAGTGGAGTGCTCAAGTGGCAATGCAAGAGTCCGAAGTCCCAGCTCTCCTCCATGAATTTTAAAGAACTAACACCAGAATCCACTGGACCCACTGGTTACCTTCCAGAGCACCAGTGGATTTGCTGGGAGTGTGCCTGAGGCAGTGATGTGAGAGTGGACCTTTACTCTTATACCTGTTGATCTGCCTGTGTTCAACAGTGTCTCAGTCAAAACCCACAGTCCCAAACCTGAAAACCAAAGAGTACTTCACTCACATGTCAAGTCTGCCCAGTCTTTCTCTAAGCCTACACAGCAAGAGGTCCAAGAACAGTGAAAGACAACTGTGATATAGACTCTTTAAGAATTTCTGGTTATAACATGGACACATCCATGCAGAACTGCACATATCATGTGGGCATAATGTGATAATGAGTCCAGGAATGAGCTCATTAGAAAGCCTGCAGCAAGACTGAACGGCTCTACAAGTTTAGAAGTGGTATTCATGAAACACAAGGGAGCACAATCAGTTGGCTTCCTTTTCTAAGTTATGAGAAGTTGTTGCTGCAGGAACTGGTTCTTATTTTTCAGAAGTGCTGGGTGTCTGTAACTTCAGAAGAGGGCTGCCACACTGACAATGAGCTGCAGTGTTACAGCCTACATGGCCTGGTGTCCTCTGCTCAGTAAAGTCTATTCAGCAATGTGTGAGTCCAGCTCATGAAGATAAATACCCTCTTTTGAACTGGAGTGTAAAAACTCTGTAAAAATTTTTGTAGAGCAACTCCAGCTAGAACACTGGGATGAACATGACCTTTGCAGTTTGCCCTTGGTGTGTGATCTCTATTTTCTAAAGCACTCTTCAAATTAGATAAGGGCAAACACAAAGCAAAACCTGCTATTTTGCACCAATTCTCTTGAATGGCTCTACATCCTCAGCCTCCTAGCACAATGTAACCACACACCCAAAACTGCAAAGGAATGGGTGATTTTCCTTATGGCTCTTAATAGATTTGGGGGTTTGCAATTATCATTTCAAAAAAAAAAAAACGGGTCTTAATTACAATTTTTTAAGCCCTAAAAACAGAGGAGAAGAGGGGCAGAAATGTGAAGCATCCCCTTTGGAAGATTCTTGGACTGCTCAGTATAAGTTCTGCAGCGCTGGTGAGGAACTGGTGCTTTGTGAAGGATGTTCTCTCTACTCTTTCTTTGCCAACACATGTTAAAGGCCCATCCTTGACCAAAATCCTCTGGATGGGGTGGTCTCAGAAGGACAAGGTGTGTCACAACCTCTACATCCCAGGTCAAGGAAGCTCAGCAAAGCTCAGGATTGTTCATGCTGATTCGTGCAGATTCGAGCATAGATCAATCTACCACAACAGACATTTCTGACTTTGGGCTGGGACATGAAGAAGTCCTAAGGTATTGAGGGGAAGAGCAGTAGCACTGTAAATCACCTTGACTGTTAAGACAAGGTCCTGTGGTAGAGGAAAAACCCAGGGCTGTTCATTGCACCCTAAGAAATCCTCTGAGCACAGTCCACTTCAAAGAGAAACAAGAAAATTAAAGTTGTTTAAAACATATAAATTAAAAAACTTCTCTGTCTGAAGGCATCCTCACTAGGCATTACTCTGAGTTAGGGTTGGATATTCTGACATGAACTCTGCTCTCAGGAGATTTTCCCTGTGGAATCGGGGTTGCTGTAAAGTTCTATAGGTGGCTACACCTTTGCAGGATGTGTTTGAAGAGGCATTTTAGAAGTAGAATGAGCACTTCCTAATACTGAAGTTGAGAAGCAGGTGTATGTGGGTTTTGGGGAGAAAACAGCTTATTCTCAAACGGGTTCCACTGACTGGTGGACAGAACGAGAGTTTTTTTCTCTGCTTGAAGGAGCATGTCTTGCTGAGTCTGTTTTGACTAGTGACTCATTCCTACTCTGGCTAATGGTTAAGTGTAAAATCAGCCATTAGAGAAAAGCTAAAGCCCCCCTGTCCCTTGTTATTCACTACAGAGGCACTTCCTAAGCTTCCCTGACTCAAGCCTTTCTTACATGGTTTGTAAGGAAATATTTTTTTTCAGGAATTGTCTCATCCTGGAGGGTTCATAGAAAAATCATTAGTAAAATATGTTCAGCTTGAATAGCTAGGATGGTTTAACAGATTGCCTGATGGTGCTAAGAAATTGTTAGAAGTCTGGAAAGTGACAAATGGGACAAAATAGGAGCGCTGTGCTCAAGGAGCCCACAATTTATAACTCTGGAGTGGTTTTGGCTGTGGGAAGCTGAGAAAGTTGGGAAGCATTCCTTATGGATCCACAAGACCAAATTCACAGATAAACGTTGATGACTGGAACAAAATGGATTCATACAGCTATCAGTTCAAGATACCTAAAACCAGTTTGGTATATCTGCCTTTAATATCCACAGGATTAGAGGGATCTCTGGTCTGATTCTGAGCAGCAAAGCACATAAGGGTATTTGGGGTGTGTAGTGGTGTGTATCTGTGTATAGGTATGACACAGGTTCATAGCATGAAGGGATAGTCAGGACAAGGGGTCTCCATATATTCAAAAGGGGCATAGTACAGATTTTTGCCAAAATCCCACATATTTATGCATGTACACAAATTACTAAATTCAGCTACCTTCAGCAGCAATGATTCAATTTGCATTTGTCATTATGTTGATTTTGCATGCAAATGAGCTACCTACTTTGCTCATACACTCACAGACCTATTTTTTAACTTGTGATTGACAGAAAGAGGGGGCCTCCTTTCAGAAGCAGGTTAGTGTTAGAGGAGAAAAATGCCAAAAGTAAAACCTCTTAAAAGCCTTTCATTTGGTTGCCTTCCAAGGCACAACAGCTGCAGAGGGTGATTAGCTTCATGTGGTGTCAGTTGCATTTTTATCCAGCTTTATTCTGTGTTTATTTTCTCTTCCAGACATTTGTCCTTGCTGAGACTACAGCTGTGTGTGCCCCATGTGGACTCACCACTACAGACATTTTCCCTGGCGGGAAAGAATTCTGCCCCCAGGAAGGGTGTCCACCCAGGAAGGGTAATCTCTGCCCTCCCTTCCCTCAGGGCATCTGTCACCCTCTCCCCTGGGAGGTCACTGAGCTTTGCTCCATGGTTAAATGATGACTTTGCCTCTTCACTCTAAGGCAAGAGCTCTCTGGAGATAAATTTTGTGGTCTGTGGACTCAGTCAGCAACCACTGCTTCTCTTGGGGTAGGAGGGAGGAACACTGGGGCACTTGTGGCCTTACTGCTGTCAAAGGATCCAAGGGTCCTGGTGTCATTCAGCCCAGTCCATGAGCTGCATCCTAATTCCTTGTACCACGTCACAAAAGGTGATGCTGTCACCTTGAAGTAGAGGTTGGAGCAGTTCCCTTCTTTTGACAAGCACTGGCTCATTTTCTAACTCCACATGCATTCCTTTTTCGGGCCAATATCCCTTTCCATGGTTTGTGCACAACTCTGATGTTTCATGGTTACAGTCATAGTAGGGTAGTTTTAGATTAGATATTCGGAAGAAATTTTTTCCCTGTGAAGGTGTTGAGGCCCTGGCACAGGTTGTCCAAAGAAGCTGTGGCTGCCCCATCCCTGGAAGTGTCCAAGACCAGGTTGGAGGGGGCTTGGAGCAACCTGGGCTAGTGGAAGCTGTCCCTGTCCGTGGCAGGGGGCTGGAACGAGATCATCCTTAAGGTCTCTTCAAGCTAAACAATTCTATGATAAAACACCTTAAAAAAATAAAAATAAAAAAAAAAGGTTAATAAAGATCCAGGGAGCTGTACGGATTCTGGGCACCCAAGGGCCTGGGCTGGTTTTGGTCTGGGAAGGTCACTTAACTCATTAACAGCTTTTTACCTCTTAAAAAGGAACAAGCCCAGAGCCCTGCCCAGGCTGTGTTGAGCACTTTGGAATCTTTGGGAAGACTGGTGTTACACTCTCAGAGTGAAGAAAATAAGGTAGCAGTGATCCCAGGGTGCCATCAGGTCCCAGTATTGACAAAAGCACCTTGTCCAAACCACTAAATTCTCCCTTATGTGCTTAACAGCTCTCAGAGATAAAACCTTGCCCTGCTTTTTGTGCCACTTGCTGTTCCCTGCTGCAACTTCCACTGTAGCTGGGTAGGGGCTGTCAAAATGACTGCATTTGCAGTTACCCAATTTGCTCATGGATCGATGAAACTTGTGAAGTTTGATGTCCAAACAGTGCAGCAGTTGTAGAGAAGCAAGCTTGTCAGTCAAGTCCTGTGGTTTTTAACAAGTGTGACTATCTGACTCTTTCAAATTTCTGTCGTTCTAAGTTCATTGTGCATTAAACAAAGTGATAGGCTGATGCTTTAAAAAGTGGTATAATATTCTAATGTATTCTGCTATCCCACTCTGCCTTTTATAGCCACACTATGTCTCTGTTCACCCCATCCTTTTTCTCTGTAACTGTGAAATCCTGTTACTGCAGAACAGAGAGCAGGACTCTATTCTTCACAGCAAGCACATATTAGAAAATACGATTCATCATGGAGGAAAAATTTTTGTTTCAACTTTTGGTTCAGTTCAGAGCTTTCCACATTTTTACAGTTCTTTTGTCAACTGAACTCCTCAGCACAACCCCCGCTGCACTTACACTTTGCATTCACCCACTTCTCTATTAACATCTCATTAAAGTGCACCTCAAAAATGGCTTTCTCCTTACTGCTGTAAGGACAAATGCTTGGAGAATTACTTATATTTGCACAACTCCCCTCATACAGTCATCTTAGATAAGAACCTTTTAGAACAAATGGTAACAACTCCCCAGTCTAGCTGAGGGGGCAGGAGAATGTTAGGTGGGCACAATTCAGGACACAGGCATGGTCAAGAGACTGACTCAGAGCCTGGCACTAATAATTACTCTACTGGAAAAGACCCACTATAAGGGTTCTAAGGGAATCTTGCTCCAGCTAAATGAATTCCCTTCCCCATTTCAGCTTCCTTTTTCCTCACTTATTGATCTAAAAAAGTGTTTACTGGATTTCCTTTAAACGCCCTAATGTTTCAGACAATTAATAGAGAGCAAATGCCAACTTCTCTCACCATTCCATGTCTGCCATGCACAAAAGTGGGGGGCAAAGTGTAGTCAGGAAGCACAGCAGTACCACACTGTGGCAAAGCACTATCAGAGCCCTGCAGGGACAAATGCACTCTACAGCCCTGCCTTGCTATGGACAGACAAGACAAGAATATTCCTTCTCTCATGCACATGTGCCTTCCCTGGTTTTGTCTGCTCATGAGCAGAACTCTCATAGCTGTGAGTGTGAACTCTGAGATCACAACACCATAAATCCTTGTGCCCAGCAGGCACAGGTTTAAGTGGGGGGTTGAGGAGCATTTCTTTTTGATGTCAGGGCTTTTAGGAGCACCACTGAGCTTTCTCCAGCTCTTCCACCTTTTCAGAGCACATGAAACTGTTATAACAGAGTACCTGCAAAACCAAAAGCTATAAAACTGGTTAAAGCCTTACAACAGATAGATGGCAATGACATGCCAGGCAGTGCTGGTGTCACTGAAAATGCCAACTGGCATAGAACATGGCTTTGCTCTGCCAGGAGTTCATCACAGTGTTCGGTGAGTATGTCAAACCCTACTGCTTCCAGTGGCATTTCAGTGCTTTCAGTTGGGCATAGTGTGCAAGTCTGTCCTCCTAGGTCAGAATGTGGAGCCTGTGCAGGGGAACTGGGGCTGTTTGACTGGTTATAAGCAAGTGGTTACACAGAAATCCAATTCATTGTACAAAACTTGAAGTATATAATGGTTATTCCTGAATCCTTGACTGCCGATTAGACATTATGGTTTGTTAGACATGCATGGTGTGAAGGCCTCACCATGTGATCCTCAAAATATGAAATCAATCTTCATGCACAAAGATTTCTTCATAAGTCAACTCCTAGGGAGCATTTCCTTTGCTGACTCCTATATAAGGGGCCACTGGATTTGCATTCAAACCTCTCTCTCCTACTGCCTGCCTTCTAAGCTGTCCTGGCTCTGCTTCCAGCTCTCTCCATCTTGCATTTCTAATGGTTAAGCTTTCCATTTTTTTTTTTAATTCTTTCTTCTGTTGTTCTGGCCTGCCTCAAAGCCTCAGGAATCATGGAGAGCAGGCAATCCCTCCAAAGAGCATAAGGAACCAATTTCATCTCTATGGGACATGAATGAGAAGCTGTCTTCCTCACCTCTGAAATCACCACAAACAAATATGATAAAAAGTGAAAAGAACAAAATAAACCAGGAAGAACCAAAATATTTTGACCATCTCTGGGTATGTGGGATTACTATGATACAGAACTTGCAGAAGACAAGATTTTCTGCCTCAAAGGTTGGGTCAATGTTTGTTTTCACCTTCAGCTTGACATTTTCTAATACTCATTAGGTCTTTATCACTTGTTCCTTTTCCTCAAACACTCCTAACTGCTGAAAGTACCAAAGACAGAAAAAAGATATCAAAAATGGGATTTCCCATTCCATCTCACATGATTTTCAAATGCATCAACTTTGATCCTTGCAGTAACAATAGTTTGTAATTCTGGAGTTATTTCAGCAAAATACATTAGTGTGAATTAAATCCTCCAGTCTCTTGCAGACCCTTAAGAGATGCTGCAGACAACATGTGTCCTGGGTAGGTAGACTCAAGCTGCGGAGAAGGGAGGCAAGTTGTGCAGTTGAAATTGTAATGCCAATATCTTGGATTCCTTCTCCTTTTTGGGACTTGAATTCCTTTTCGGAGCATGATGTTGATTGAGGGGAAAAGCCTTGCCTTTCACACCTTTAGAGGTAGTTTTTGTTTGTAACACTGAATGCAAACAGTAGGGAGGGCGATGCAGGGCAACATGCAGTGAGAAGCAAAGGCATAGGACACTGACATAAAAAAACCTCCTCAGAACGAGAAAGCAGAGGAATATTTCCCTGCCCTTTCATTTTTACTTGATTTGACAACCTCATTTCATCCTAATGTCACAGGAAATCACAGTCTAATTTTTCTGTGGCAGAGTATTAGAGAGAAAGAGCGCTATGTATGTTTTGCATGTTTTGCTTCAGACCAGAACAGAGTTAACATTTACGGGTTTTGCCTACCAGGGGCTTGCCTAAAGCAACAAAACTGCCTGTTAAGTCCCCTCTCAATTAAAACAAAAAAGGATAGGTTTTACTATTCCTGTGTTCTTTTGCCTTTTCACTTGACTGAGCATTACTGGATGCTGTCTCTCTGTCAGTCACATTTCATCTTATCCTTTTGCCTCTAGCCCCTTTGGTCTGGAATTGATTTTTTCACCACTTTAAGCAGAAACTGTGAGATCTGTACGTTGGCACATTTCTCAGAGCTTTATGCAGCAGTGGCAGTGGGCTGCATCCTACATGCAGCTGCTGAATGTCTTTATTTCCCTCTTGAAGGCAACGGAAGTCACAGACACTCAATAATTGCAGAGGATGTTCAGAATTTTGCATACTCACATCCATTTTTGATGCTCCCAGCGAATGTTTGCATGAATGTGCATGCATATGTGTGTATAAATACATATAAATGTGTGCAGGCATGTGTGCATCTGCATGTATATATGCACATGTTTTCTGACTGGAAAATTTTTTGCTTGATAAATAAGTTTGTCTCTCAGCCATGGGAAAAATATCAAAGGCTCTCAGTCCTTTCAACAAAACGTAACAAAACTGCATTCCAATCATATTCTGTCAGTTTATTTTCTAGATAACTTAAATAGCTTCTGATTTAATGTGTGATGTGACTGGAATAACTGATTTCTTCACCATCCTTCATGTGAGTGGCGCACAGCCCCTGTACTGCAGCTGTAAGTTTGCTCAGGTAAAGTGTGCCTGAGACACTTGGGATGCTCCACATCCTGCTGGAGACCATTGCCTTCTCTAGGACAAGTACAGTGTTGTTATGCTTTCCCTTTGAGAGAGAAGCTATGGAATTTTTGGCAGTTTCATTATCATGAAGGGAAGTAGAAGACAGAAGCTAAAGGGCAGAAATGGATTAATATCCTTCCTTGGGATTGAGTTAAATAACCTTTGGATTGAATTAAACTCATCCTTGCACTTGGAACGGGGTTGCATCCATCCCTACATAGTTATAGGGATTTATTCTCATAGAATTCTTCAAAGAATTAGACACAAAATAGAGTGAGGATTTGGGGGTTATGTCCATTTCAAAACTTCAAATCTTTAAATCTTTGAAGTAAAGGAAAAGAGAGAGCAGGTTTTTTCTCTGTTTGAGAAATGAATGCATGACCTGCATGTTCACAGGAGGTCATATTAATGCAGAGTACCAACCATGACAGCGGTTCTGCAAGGCACCAGTAAGGTAAATACAATTCAAAGTGGGGAGAGACAGGCAGCAACTCAGGGTGACAGAGCACCTCACGTGCTCCTGGGTTTCAGCAAGGCACTCCAAGAGTGTAGCCTCTATGCAGAAAGTGCCCTCAGGATGATGTCCTGAGCTTCTGGCTTAATAAATAAAGAGAAAAGATAGAAAACCATGCAAGAAACACATCTTTCCATCATTACACAATGGGAACTGGTGTGTCAAAACCGAGGAATACTGAAAAAAATAAAAGGCAAGAGGAATCCTTCTTTTCCTCCCATAATTTACTGTGAAGTTTTTCACTGACAGACACACAGTGTATCAAAAGAGTGGTGGCTGTGCCTTGAGCTTTCAAGATCTGTCTCATTCTTGTGCCAGAAGCAGCAATAGCTCGTTCTGGCTCAATGCTCATTTCAACCTTTTTTTTGCTCCAGTGACAGAAAGAACAGCTCCTGGCTGGACCTGTGTGTGTTCATAAGAACCAGCATCTGGATGTGTGTGTAAAACACAGGCTGTGTGTGTTAGTGCACATAAATGTGTGTGCAGACTTCAAAATTCCACATTTTGTGGAAATCACAGACAGGAGGAACAGAGAAGGCAAGAATAGTTGCTGAAAGGATGCCCAGAGAACAACGTGAGTGTCTCTCAGTGGCCAGTTCCATTGCTTAAAGGAGGTGTGATTGCTCTCCAGCAAGAAATGTTTGCTGTATTTGGCAGCTGATGTCTCTGTGTCCTCCTGTTGCACAGCACTCACCCCCAGTTAGGATACTTTCCCATGCATTGGTTCTAGACCCATCATTTTGCCATGGAACAGCATCATTTGGTATGTGGAGTCTTTTCAGAATGAGTGAAGGGTTCTGTGGTCAGCTGGAGAGTCTGTGGGGGGCAGATCTTGTTGACTTCTCAGTGTGCTGAGGCTTAGAAATGCCAAAGAGAAGTATTACCAAATGTAAGGAAGGTTTGTTGAACACAAAATATTTTCTCTCAACTTCATGTTTCTTTCTTCCGTTCTATCTATAACTGTTTTTACTTATTTTCTTTCCAGTTAATGTCACAGGGGGTTGGGTCTTACATGCTACTACTGTGTAAATTTGGTCACATCTTGATGCTACACATTAATTTCAAACACCTCTTTGAATTGTGGGGCAGAGAAAACTGTTCTTTCCCAGCTGAGCAGCAGTAGAGCTTTTCTAGAATCAAATATGTTTACTGCAGTGACTATTATCTTATAATCATCAGTTTTAGTTACAATTACTTACTCTGCTTGCAGAAATCTTATACAAATGACCTGAAGGTAGTAGGGAAATATTTGAAAATAAAATCTCTGATAAACAACAATAAAACTTAAAGTTTGCAGTCAAGAATGTTTGTATACTTCTAGTAACTATTTCAGTGCATTAATTTAATTCAAAATTTGTTTTCTGAAGAAAACTGTGACATTGATATGTATATTTCTCTTTCATTACAAACATGTACTTTCTACTCTAAAGGCTTATTGTTAATGCCCAGATAGATCAGCATTAGTCCTGGAGAATTTTTAAAACATCTTTCCCCACTTGTTACTACACAAGGTTAGAGTCAGAATGCATTTTGATTTCTGAACTATGGTATTGTCCTATGAGATGTAAGTATTTAAAAACATTAAATAGATTTATAATTATTGTAATAGAACAGGTGCTTTTGTTTCATAGCACGTTGAAGAAAACTAAAATTTCTCATATCTTAGAAACACAGAGTTTAGGTACAGCATATCTTGCTGTTGCTCATGACCAGACATGGGGTTTTTTTCCATTTCAGGACAGAACAAATTCTCCTATATCTTTTTTTTTTTCCCCACCTGAAAATTCATCTCATGCAATTGATATGACCTCCCTTTCAAGAAGCACAAGATTAATCCCTTTCAGTATTGGTCCAACTGTGCTTCAGCAGCCCATCCTGTCATCCTCCATCAGCACAGCTTGACTTGGCACCAGTTGTGCTGTTAGGTCAAGCCACAGTTGACCTCTTCATTTGCTGAAGGAAATTAATTAATTTTACTCTCAACCGGACTGAGAAAGATTTGTGTAATTTAATTTTACAACATATATATTTCTGTATCAGATAGTGAACAAGGTTTTCTTTGCAAGGAATAAATGGTAATTTTTCAGGATGAATTGGCTCCTAGACTCTGTTAGTCCACTAAGGTTAGGTTCCCATTGATCTTGGGTGATTCTCTGAATGGAGATTCCTACATTTAGTCAGATCAATGCCCTCATTTCTCTCAGAAGGTACACATTGCATTCTTCTTGCTGCATATATGAATGAGAAATGCCTTTAGTCTGGGTGAAGTGAGAACTGAGCTTCCATGACACACATCATCTCTCCTGGGGTTAGTTGCTTCATGTGTTGTTCTTATGGCTCCCAGATGGTATGAAACTAATAAGGAAAAAAACCACTAAACCTACCAAAGCACAGTAGAGTCACAGGGGCGTGACAGTAATAACCCATCCCTTTAGTGTTCTTACCTGCCTATCCAGGTCATGTGCAACCTGCTCTTACACAACACGGGCCACTTAATCCAAAATCCTGCCCTTTTCTATCTCTCTGTTGGGTTTGTTCAGTATCTGAGGGTGTTCATTAGAACCTCCTATGAAAAGGAGTGAATTGTACTTAAAAATAGGAACCAGAAGAATGATTGTTTCAAGTTATGAGGAGGGGGAAGGGAAGGCAAAGCAAGGCAAGGCAAGGCAAGGGAGGGGTAGAGAAGACAAAGGAGGGGTAGGGAAGATAAGGTGAGCATAAGAAAACCAAGGCAATAGAGGGGTACCCAAGGCAAGAAAAGAGAGGACGTAGGCAAGGCAAGGGAAGGGAAGAGGTAAGCAGGGGCAGACAAGGCAAGTAGCATTTGAATTTTCACCTGAATTAAGTCATACATTTACAGCACTTATTTCCTAAGTCATGGAGAGGAAGAACAGAGACACTCTTCCCTATGCCAAGACACTTCAGGCCTTAATAGCCCTCTCCAGCTACACCTGGAACTTCCACCCAGATCCTCTGCCCTGGAACCCCATGACATGGCACTCAGAGACATGGCTTGGTGGTGAGTTTGGCCATGTTAGGTTAATGGTTGGACTCGATCTAAAGTGTCTGTTCCAACCTAAATGATTCTACAGAAGCTCAGCTTAGGCATAGTAGCTGTAGCCTGAAGGAGTTTGAATTCCCAGCTCAGTCACAGCCATTCCTGTGCCACGCAATAGACCTGTTGATCTTTACTTGCTAATCTCACCTCCTTAGCTTGATCTCAGATCTGTCTCATTGATTGGAAACAACATATATAAGCTTATTTTTCAATTCCACCTCTTAGAGATAGAGTTGTGTGTTCCACAGCAGGGTAAGGTAGAATCTCCAGCCACTGTTCTGAATAATGTTGCCATTGCAGATACCACTGAGAGGAAGCCTCTGGTGACCTTGCTCTGCCTGCCTTTGCCGTAGGCCAGGCCTAAACAGAAAACCTCAAGTGTTTGAATTGGTTTGATGACATATAAATATTTGGGCTTACTGCTTTCTCTCAGTGGTAACAGAGAGTGGTGGATGCATTCACCTGCCTGCAGGCAGAGCTCCCTGTCCCTCTGTGTTTGAGCACGAGAACTCTGTGCACGAAGGAAAGCAGCATCTCTGTGTGAGGGATGATAGGTCTATCTGCAGCACAGGGATGCATGGAATGCTTGCTGATGTCCTGGCACCCCAGAAGAATGCAGTTTAAGTTTATTGAGCTCATCTATGCTGGCTGGCACTGCCTCAGCTTTTCTTTTGTTGTCTGGAAGATCACTATCAGCTATGGTGAAGTTTGCTGGCAGGTAGAAAGTGAGACTTTGAAGAAGGAAGAGATGAAACCTGTTGAGAAAAGTGAAGTTCACTTGAAAGATTGTTACTGATTCCTCTGTCTCACCTTCCAACATATAGCAAATTTAACAGATTTTCTCAGTAGTTTGACCCCCTGTGATGATTTTCTGCCTTCCCTCCCTTTAACATGTTTGACCCATCTGTGTGGGATTTCTGTACTGTCCCATACCTAACTCTTCCAGTATTTAATTTCTCAGAATAAACCCAGATCTATTTGAAGTATTTGAGGGTTGGGGGGGGGTATTGTTTATTTGTTTCAAATGGGAAAAAAAACAAACTGGAAAAAGTGATGGAGTTAATAATGGAGACATGCATGGGAAAATAAAGGAAAAGAGTCATCTGAACAAGTACTATACTGAATTTGAAACTCTGCTGCTAAGGCTTATAGAGCAATTTCCAAAATTTTCTGGAAAGAATTCAATAAGCAAAATTATTTTATTGTGTTTGATAGGTATGAGCTGCTGTGTATCAGTAATTCACATGAATCCACCTATTCTTGGGATACAATTAAAAGCCAGGGTGAGTCACCATGTAGATAAGCCCTCCAGATCCTCTACTGGGAGCCAGCAGCCTTGCAATGCAAACAAGGAGCTTTAAGTAATGGTGATTAATTCATCAACCCAACAAACTGGAAAGTTGGATCTCACTGAATGGCTCATTAACCTAAACCATATTAAGCTGCTAACACTAGTTAAAGTCACATATAATAGTGACTGACACTAAAGGGAACACCAACTGGCACATTCACCCCTTATTCACTCCTTAAATACTTGTGCCTGAACAATCTGATGGAGCTGGGAGGGGCACACGGGCTGTGCTTGGAGAGGCCCCCTCAGGAACGTGTGGAAACTCAAGTTCACTTTCATCTCTGCAATTTGGAGCAACATCAGATATGCTGGGAGTAGTGGTATCAGATGCACATATAATTCCCAGGAGATCAAAAACCACCCACATGCCAACCAGGCACATCTCTACCCCTGACACACAATTGTGTCTAATTCAGCCCTCACCCAGGGCTTGAAGTACAAACCTGTGAGACTTACCCAGGGCATTTCCATGCCTGACTGTGGCCATGGCAGCAAGGAAGAGCTGTTTAGCTGCATTAACTAGTGATTATTCCAGTTGCTATCCATGTCTGTGTGCCGGCAGATACAAACAATTGCTCAGGGCAGAAACCCGATTCTTCGGCAATTATTTCTTCACCAATCCCCGTTTGCAGCTGAGTTGAAACAAGAGTTGACAAGTGGTAGATACTTTTAGTACATAATTGAAATGAAAAGTAGTTTCAAATAAATTCTCCGAGAACGCCTCTTCTGCAGTTGTTTTGTGTACTGTTTTTCCACAGCCCTGACTGTTTGGGACAATGAATTTTCTTTATTTAAATTGAGAATCCTGTATCTTTGTCTTCTGTCCTTTCAGATAAGCATTGCTTCTGCGTCATGAGGGAAGTGTAAAAATATTCTATTTGCCATTTTTTGCTTTTATTTTACTTCATTTTTTTTAAATTATTGTTATTATTCCTACTGGAAAAATCCAATTACAAGTATTATTTCTTGCTTCAACTGGTTCGGTGTGTGCAGAATGAGACAGGAGAGCCCCATTAAGGCTAACAGAACATTTTCACCTCAAGGTGCAAACTGTCCTGTTCTTTTGGTTCTTCCTGTCCGTAAACTCTGCTTTACTATTTAACATTCCAAAACCCAGCCACCTGAAGCTTAGCAGTTTACTTGCCATAGTTAAATCGAATTTGCAGCTACATGTGCCTGTAGCTGGCTGAACTGCAGGCATGCTCACAGATTTCTGCTATCTTCTTTTCACATAATATGCTGCTTACATTAGCAAAAATCCCTCCTGTCATACCACCCAGTCATTCTTTCTAATACTGCTTATTGCCCCTCGCCTTTTTTATCTCCTCCTCTTTCTTCTGAATAAAGCAGGCCTTGCCCACCAGCAGAGCGCATTCAAATGGGCAGGATATCAGGTTTGTTCACATTTGCAGCTGCTGTTTAAAATAAATACAAACAGTTATTACCTGACTGTAAAAGATTGTGATTAGTTCTGCATCATGTTCTGGTTATCGGGATTTTGCTCGTTGCCTTTTTCTCGAGTGTAGCAGTCTCTCCACGGCTACACTCTTTGGATAACCACTTGTGAGCAGGGCTTGCCTAAATCCAACCCTATTTCTCTAATTTAGCAGCCAGTGATGGAAGTGACTTGAAGATAGTCTTGTCTTTTACAGATTAGGCACTGATGTAGCACCTGCTGACTTACACAAGCTGGGGAGTTTTCTTTTCTTGTCAGCAACTTCCAGGCACTATAAATTCCCAGTAATAAGGTTTTCAGGATAAATCTGTGCATGCTCTCAATGTTGTTCTCTAACTAGAATTCTTTGGCCTTTGAGCATCTTGAAGGTGCACATTGAACCCCCATGTTGGGGACTGGGGGGAAAGAAATTACAGGTTCACTCTCATTAATGGCTGATGAAAGATGAAATTCTCTTTGTCAGTCATCAAAATACATTGAGAAGACTAAAAGGCAAATGGATAAACAAAAACAACATCTGTATCTAATTACTCCATGAAAACAAGAAGACTTAAAGAAACAAAAATGCACAGGAACAGCAGATCTATTGGCAGGATGATGGTTTTCTGTCCCTGTTTGCCCTGCAAAGAGGCAGTTTCCTGGCAGTTTAAGGCACTGTGGGATTGATACTCCTTGTCAACAGTGAATGGAAAATGCAAACATTGCTTTCAGTCAAACTGTACTCCTGTTTGCTGTGTGGGTGACTTCCTGCAGTCTCCATGTAACAGCATCCCCTTCATCACAAAGGATGTAGAGTTGTCTTTGACAGGTTGTCCCACAACAGTGCTTTGTTCTCTGCTAATGCCAGGTGTGTCTCTGTGAGCCTGGAATACCATGTGGAAAAGGAAGGGTGTAATTCAAAGGGATTTCTTTTTCCCTTTTACTCCCCATCTGTTGTCTCTTTCACTACAGAGGATAAAGCAAAACATTATTCTGCATCACAGAACTCCCACTTCCCAAATGTATTCCCTGGGGAATATAATCTACCAAAAATATTCAAGCTCTGAGGGGTTAACATGACAGCCCTGGTAAAGCAACCTGAAGCCACGACTGTGTGATGGCAGGAACAGAAGCTGCAAATCACCTGTACCCTATGGCATGGGATGGTTAGGTTTAAGGAGGAAGGTGGAGGATCACTTTGCAAGGATTTGGGAAGGAAATGTCATTAAGCCACATTCACAGGCAAAATACAAAATACCAAGAAAAAAAAAAAAGACTACTGAGCACTGCTGATGGCAGATGCTGGTTGAGCAGAATGCAAATTGCAATCAACCCCTTACAAAAATAACTGGAACAGACTTTGTCTTCTATTTGGAGAATTATCTTTTTGCATTTGCTGCTATTCCTTTTTTTTCTCCCCTTCTTTAGAGATTTATTTTGAAATTTATTTTCTTATCATTATTTCAGGATGATCCACATTTTCCCAGGTCAACTAATAGGTAAGTGTAGGCAAAAGTGGAAGTATGGTGACTTTATTTTTTCACTCTTTATATTCACTATAGAATGAAAGAACCAAACCCCCTTTCTTTCAGCACCAAACACCCCTGAACCAATAAATGAGTTTAGAGGAACTGAGTCAACAAATCCTCAACAGGTGGACATGGAAAGTGTAAACCTTCCAACAGAAAAAGCAGAGTTTGAAGCTAAGGTGTCATTAGTTTAATTTAAGGAGGAGGGTGGGAAAGAATTCTTGACTTTAAATGTTTTAAATTCTTTTTTTTATACATAGAAGGGAAGTGGCTGCAGCTCCCTGAGTTTCTAATTGCAACTTGTTTCTTTCTCCCAAGGTATTAATTCAGAGGATTAACAGGTCTGTTAGACTTCTGATTTCAACTATTTAAAAGGTAATGATTTACTCTTAAAGCACACTCCAAAGGCACATTGCCAGTAAATCTTCTACAGGGCCCAGGTTGGAGTTTATTTGCATGGAAATTATGACTATTTTAGGACTCTTATTAACGCAAACAGCAGGGCCTTTCAGCCCCAAACGCAGAACAAATCAGGTCTCAGCCAGCTGCCAATCAAGTAACATCATTTAATTTATCATCATGAAAGTTCTAGATGAGGAAGAGAACTTTCTTTGCAGACTCAAGTACAGAGTAAGTTTGGGATGGCATCATGTGGCAGCTGAGAGAGGGGCCAAGCTGAGGTCAGCACTGGAGATGGCTCCTGGCAGAACAAGGGGAGGGAATTTGACTGCTGAGCTTCCCACTGAAATAGCTATTACAGATCTAGCTTTTAGGCAGATGGTGTTGTCTGGAATAGATACACTTGCCTCTGACTGAGTTCCTCATCATCCCTAGGAGCACTTCTGCTCTAGCTGTGACCTTACCACATCTGGTAGAGTGCAAGAACTGTTGAGGGGCAAGATATTTTAAATAAGGTCTGCTTGTTAGTGTTCTGCTTGCAAGTTTTGCATCAAATTTGGCAAATAGGTTATTTTTTTCTTCCACAGGTTGGAGGGGTTGAAACCTGGTGAAGTCATAATGATGAATTTTGACCTTTTATTTTCAAAAGATCGAAATTAGAAGCTTAAATTAGAAGCTTTAGTCAGACTTGTAAAGGGTACTTAAAAAACAAAACAAAATGACCTGACAGAACTAAAAAAAACATTTTGACCCAAACCAGACTTTTTTGAGTAGTGCAGGTGTCTCAGAAATGACTTGCAGACTCTGTAAGCAGGTAGGACCTCTTCACATTCATAATGATTTATATAGCACCTGCTTTATAAAGCACCATTTTGGAAGACACTAAATCCTTTTTTACTAAAAGCACTGGTGATGCAAATTAATGGCGGCCAATGGCAAATTATACTGAGTGAAAGCAACTGCCTAGTAGGGGGCAGAGGGGGACAGCAAAGCAAAGGGAAACTGAAAATCAAATTCCCTCCTCAACTCCTGTCACACTGTGTCTTCCTGCCAGCTCCTGAACTCACCACACTACTATGAATTGTACTTTTTTGGGATTCTATTTCTTCATTCTCTCCTGAATTACATTGCTTAGATGGTGGGTCCTTACTGAGTGGGTTTTCTGTAAGTATCCATGATGTTAAGAGCACAGATTGCATTTGCTTTAAATAGGAACCATGCGTTCCTAAACTTCTTGGGCTTTCTAGGAAAACTTCCTACAATACAACTTGTAAATTGGCACAAAAATGTAAGAGTTTTGTATGGTTTCCTGATGAAATGTGCAGTTAGCTTGGAACTTGGACGTGACAGCTGGTTATGAAAGCAGGAGTAATGACAGGCTTATATTTTTACAAAGCTTTTTATCTGATCTTGGTGCCTTCTGCAGCATCTTGGTCTCCCAGCACATCTGACAGGTACCTGTCTATGGATTACCTTCCTGTGCTCTGCAGTCAAGCTAGAGAAAAGCTGAGTGACTTGACTAGCAATTTGTGGTAAGTGGAAACAGAGCAGGGGAGTCGAAAGATTAAATCCTTCAAACTTTATTTATGTGAGTAATTCTAACTGGTCTGGATCCCAATTTCATGCCTTAGTGCCTTAATCACAAAATGAGCCTTTCCCTGGGCAACAAAGCGGCTCCAGAGGGGAAAGAGAAACACAAAGCCTGTCTCACAGAAGTCATAACATGCACGCTGACAGCCCTCCAATGGCTTTGAGCCTCCCTTTCCTAAGCAGCCATTTCGGGACCATCCTTGGTATTCACCCAGACAGATACTCCAGTCTTCCAGCAAGGAATGGTTTATCTTTTGGCTGTTGGTTTTGCTGGGACTGTGCACAGTTTGCTTTCAAATGAAGCTCACAACGTGGAATTAAAATACAGTGTGTTTAGAATGTAGGACAAAATGGTAATTTAAAGGCAAGAAAAGATCTGGAAAGCCTGTAAGGGATATCAGAGAAGAGAAGTGGTTTCCATGACAACAAATCCGCCAAAATCTTTGCATTCATATTGATTCTAGTGACGGATGAGTCAATTTGGGGGCAGGGAAGCGGGGCAGGGGGGGGGAAGGAGAAAAATATTTAACCCTGATGAAAAATGCATTTTCCTTGGAAAAAAAAATACTACAGAAGTCTTTCTTCCTGAAATCCTTAGTCAGATCCCAGCTACAAGACTCAACAAAAGCTTGGCCAGCCTGGCTTGTTTCACTGCAGGCCGGGTCAGTTTGGAAGGTGTTTTCTTAATTGTGCCCCCCAGCTGAACCAAGCAGGAGACAACGATCTGCACATAAAGAGACTGAAACTGCCTGGATAAAATCATAGGGATGAGGGGGGGTTGTCTCCTTTGTGTGTGACAGAACTCAGCACTGTGGGGCTTCTGTGAACAGTGAAGAGCAGGGCAAGAATGAGCTGTGTGTGTGCAGTGGAGCACCTTAGGACAGCTCTCTGCTCTGCTCTATTGTTCACAGAGTACTTTTGTCCCTTTTCATGTATGTCTTAGGTGTTTTTCCATTTCAGACCAGGCAGTGAATGACACATGAGCGTTTATATGGCTGTCATGGTGCTCTGAGCCAGGTATCAAGTGCTTCAGGAGCACAAACTCCCCTGCTTTAGCAGCTTTTCCATTCTTCAGTCATGATATCATTAGAAATTAGACTCTTGTAGATTCCTACATACTTTTGTGCTTTTTAAAATCTTCCCTGCACATGCTTTTTTAAAAGTGTGCTGCTCTAAGGCTTAGTTGTGTGTATGAGGAGAACGAAACAAAGGAAAATGGACCAATAGTCTCAAGTCTTCAGTAAGAAACGTGTCAAGAGAAACCATTTTGTGCTGTGTGTTCTCACATGGATCCATACACACCTCAGATAACCCATAACTGCTTCTTGCAGTCACTGACACAAAGCAACCCAACTTTCATTAACAACTCCAAAAAGCATCCTTTAATCATGCTAATTTACTCTTGAACATTTTCCATTCTGTGCATGCCTCAAACACCTTTGCTCCATTAAAGAAATGGTCACATTATCTTTTCAATGTGTTAAATGCTTTTGCAACTGGACTGAGACCCTTCTTGCAGTCACTGGACCTTTAAGACTGCCTGACTTATCATTTCCACCCATGCAGAAAAGGCAGGAAGAGGTTTATTGTGCTGTAGCTGAAAGCAAAAGCAGAAAATAGTCAGCCAGCAAAAGCCCAGTGCTCTGAGATCTCTGACATCTCCTAGAGCATCACTTCCCAGAAATCCATGCCAGGTTGGATCTTACACTAAGAGCTATTTCTAATACCTGCCCTATAACAGGGTGATAGGCACACAGATTTAGGGACCTGACTTGTGGCTTTGGGCTACTGTGTCAGCAAGAAAGGGCAAAGATAGAAACACAAATGCAGATGCACAAAGCATCACAACAGACTTGGGCAGCACAGAAGGAGGCTTTTGGGAAGAATTTTAGGGTTTAAAACACCCGACTACTTGAGGGTGAGAGTTAAGGAGAAGTGATTTGCTGACAGGATTACCAGGAGCTGAGCTGGCACTTGCAGGGACAGTGTAGGGCTTTGTTTTCAGAGAGACCTGGGGTCTGAAAGGTCTGCTGACCCACGGCCGTTTTCCTTGTAATGTAGTTAATTCATAAATCCTACTGTCTTGAGGTTTTTAATTCCCAGAGTTAATTAATTTCTGTTCTTAAGCAGACAATGAGCTGAGACACCAATATGACTTATTTTAAGGCGGTGAAAAAAATATGAGGATATGACAGCTCTTTAATGTAATATTTTTCCTCTTTTTTCAACATAATGCTCTCATTCTGAAGACTGAAACTGAAACTGTAGAAAGAGTACAATAATCATCATGGAATGGCCTGTGGAAGTACATGGTGGGATTGTCCTGAGCTCTTTGCTAGCAGCAACACAAATGAACCAATGATGCATCATATGATACTTCTTCCCATGCTCTTCTGTCTCACTCAAACTCAGAATAATTGTGGTTGGTGCCTAATGGAAACACGTGGGACACTGTTAGCAAGCAGCTCTTTGGATTCTGACACTTCTTCCCTCACTGTTCAAGATCTACTTAGATTTTGTGACTTAATCTGATTCTCACCATGTACACATCTGGAGCTTGAGGTGAGGAGTGACTGAAAAATGAAGCTACCTTTCCTGTGGAAGTCATGATGAAACTCATACCATTAATGCAGTCAACAACAACAGAAAAGAAGTGTAACACTGGTGCAAAATATGGCTTGGCTTCCATGCAAGAATAAGTCATAGACTAGGGCTTGGAAAGTCTTGGAAAAAAAAGATAAAAGAGTGGTATGTTATAGCAATAAAATCACAGTTTGTGTGGAGATTAACTGAGACAGCAAATGAGCACTCCCAGAATGTGAGCAAGGGGCAACCAAGGAAAACAGCAGAAAGCAGATTTAAAAGTTGATAAAAAGAAAATATTTTTGTCACAGTCCATAATTAGACTTTGAAAATATTTGCTTTGAAAACAGGAGGGAACCTGCTTCCTTCTCTGTTTCTGGAGACTTCTCACAGCTACGGTGGGAGAGCTGCCCTTGCCTGGCTGGGCACCTCTTGCCTCGAGGTAGTAGCACCTTGGTCCTTTTAATATGTGTCCTCTTCCCTGTGTCCCACACCTCACTGCAGGCATAGCAGCTCAGGGGTAGAAAAAGTACTGCACCCCGTTGAGAAGCAATGGATGGAAACTCCATTTCACTGTTTCTGTGAAAGTGTTAACTTTCCATTCTCCCCCAGCCATATTTTGGAGGTCACACTGGTTTGCAGACTTAGCACTAAGTAAATGAAGCTTCAGTTGCATCTACAAAGAAACCAACCATCGAGTCTCTGATTTTCAATTCACAGATTTATTCCTATGGAGGACTTGGATAAATTTGCAATTTAAATGAAAATATGTCTATTGAACTTTTAGGTCCTTCTGAAACCCACTAAAAGAGCTGAATGTGGCATTATGTAAGCAGCTGGCATTACATCTACTCTTCACAGTACAACAGTGACCATTATTTAGGTTTAAGGACACAATATGTTTTAAGTAGCTGTCTGTGAGGTTCTTCCACACCTTTAGACAGTCTCAGTGGACTAATTAAAAGAGTTTCTCACCATCTCATTTTATAATAATAGTGGAAAGAAAAAAAAGCAGGTAGATGAGGGGACTGAATAACCCAGTGACAAGTCAATGTTAGTGCCCTGCTTGCACCATTTGGTTCATTTTTAGGAGGAAAAGTCTTACTCTTCGAACAGGGAGAGTGAGCTGGACTAGAAGCGCAGGTTCTATGTACAAGAGAAGAATTCAAAACCTGGACATAAGTAAAGTTTTTTACTGTTTCTCTGCATCCAGAGAGACATGTTCACCTTTAAATAAAAATTTCTCAGAAAATTTCTTTTTGAGCAGCAAAGAGCTCATCTGCTGTAACTTGATACGTTTTCCTTGAAGTCAGTGAATTTAACTAGAGGAGAATCTAAATCACAGTAGTTAGCACTGCTTTGATATTCACAAATTATGCTCTTGAAATGGATATAAAAATCACAGTTATCCCTCATGAGAATAAACAAGGACTCTCAACGCTCAGCAGGCATTCTGCAGTGTGGGAGAGCATTTCAGCACACTGTGGAACCCAGCAATGAACAACAGATTGTGCAGGAGCTCCACAGAAAAATGACACAGAGGTTTTTCTCAGAGGTAACTGGGCCAGGATGTTTAGCAGGCTGTTTTGCACCAGCGCAGTAAGCTGGGAGTGGAGCTGACTCCAGGAAGTGATTGCTGGGTGTCAAATATTCTGTTCATTTATTCATCTACAAATGAGACATATTAGAGGAAGCCTAAAGATAAGGCTTTCTTAATAATCAACGTGGGAAAGACTTGGCCCTGGCGAGTTGTGTCCTCATAAAGACAATACAGCTGCTCACTTCACCAGCTGCTGTGTGGGAAACAGCATCTGAGGGGTGGGGAGGTAGGACAAGAACAAAACAACAGGACAACAGACGGCCTTGTAGTGAAAAACACATGTCAGAAGCAGGAGCTGGAATTCTGACACTCTTCACTAGTAGTGGAATTAAACAAGGGATGCTAGTAAATCTTCTCTTTTTAGGGCCAATCATGTGTGAGACAGATTTCAGGCTCTCAGGTGTGTCCTCTTATCTTTCCTTGGCAATTCACTGACCCAAGTGAAAATGGCCTCATGGGAACACTAAGGAGAGCCTGGCAGGCACAAAAACCCTCCTAAATTTCTAAGTATGATGAAAATGTGGGTGTAAAACACCTAAATAAAGGTATAGCTATTCCAAAAATACTCATTAAGAGTGCAAGCTTTATATCTGTAGTTATAACACTGACTGATCCTGGGATACTGATGGTAAAATCTTAGATTTTAAGCCACTTAGTAAATTCAATTTCAAAAGCTAAGAGAATTGGCCTTGAAGAACTTTGTGGATTTATAATTTAATGTAGATACAATGTTCCTAACACACATGTTTGAGATGATATTTGATTTTTTTTTCTATTCTGTACAACAATATAAAAAGCAACCCCTTGGTTGTGTGAAAATAGCTCCCACAGTGAATCCCAAATGCAAACACAAGTCCAGACTAATTAAAGCAAGGCAGATATTAAAACACTTTTTTTGAGCTAAGTGTTGGTGGATTTGGGAGTTTTGCTAGTGGATAATGCTAAATGGATTTTAGTCCTATATGCTTACTGGGTTTTTTTATTTCAATATGGCAACATCTGGTTAAGTCAGGCATTAGTGGGATGTGTCCCTGCCACCTGCCTGCATGGTAAATACAGCCTGCTGGGATTTTTTTCCGCAATAGTCAGTCCTGATACCAGCAAAAGGAAAAGTAGAAGGAAGGAACCTGAACGTGCTGCATTCCCAAAAGGAATGTACTGCACATAAGACATATCATTTTGATATATATACAATAGTATTTTAAAGTTTGAAATCTACAGAAACAAAGTCCCAAATAATAGTAGTGATAATGAGAGGTTGTCAGATGATAATACTTTGAAATGTTGTATCTATAAATACTTTGCATTTCCTTTAAAAAGTGTGTGTGTTTCCTTTAAAAAGTGTGTGTGTGTATTTATTTATTTTTTTATATATGTTGCCATTGGCATATTCCAGAATCACTCAGCAACTGATGTGTTGACTATTTACCCATGATTTCCATGAAGCCATTTGGAGCAAAGTGCTTGTGTCAATAGAGATAATGATTGGATTAGCAGAGAGGATAATGGATTTATGTGAAAAGTCACCAGGATTTGTGTTATTTTAATGTGCATCTCAATTGCTCACAGCAAAAGAAAAGGGAATAGTAAATCATGAAATCTCAGGGAGTGCCAAAATTCAAATGTGATAAAAATATCAGGGCTGCATTCAGGAGAAACCTGGATGTGATAACAATATCGGGGCTGCTTTCAGGAAAAGGCTCCTTTGCAGCTTCCTGCAGTAATAATAAAGTCTCAAAGCCCCAAGCAATGAGCACCCTGTGAGGGGCTGTAATTGCTGCCTTCTGTGGTTCCTGAGGTTCATGGATCAGTTGAGCAGCCATGTGCACACCCCAGCCTATTGCCAGGCACCCAAAATTACACTGCAGGCTCACAAATGTGCAGCACTTGGAGTAAATCCACACCCCAAACCCCGGAAGACTGTTTGAGTACAAAGGCATTCCAGATGGGAATTTAAATGCTAAATTTCATGTCATGTTATTTAGCAGGTTAGTTTATCCCTCATTTGTTTACCATCTGTCTTTGTTTCAGAAAAAATGTGTGTAACTCATCACCCTACAAACCTAGAAAATATTGCTACCTCAAACCAAAGACGATCACTAGAAGAGGCAATTTCAGAATAATCACAAATTATAATGACACAATTAGAGAAAAGTTTGCTTTGCAGTTCTTGTTTTAGTTAGCAAAACCAGGACTAACACTCCAGCTCTGACTTTTTTGTTGTGTTTAGGTTTTTCTCTTTGTTTCTTCACACTCAACTGATTGGATGTCAGAGCATCTGTCTGGTAAATCTGTGATATGAACAGATCATAACCAATAGCAACAAAAATGGACTGAGAAGACAATATATTCACTTGCTTGGCAAAGAGTGTTTTCAACTGCATTTATTGTTTAATTTCTGTCATTGCCAATTTGGGAGTGAAATTCTGTACATAAAACTTTAGCATGTAGGGGGGAAAGGGTAGTTATTTATCTGTCAACAAATAATGAACTGCTCTTTGCTCACCCGAATTTCATTAGAAAGGGAAAATACAGTGACTTTTCCAAACAGGAAAAGAATGGCAAAAGCCTAAAAAACAATATAAAAGAAATGCAACGAAACATAGTATAGTTTTTGCTTTTAGCTATTCCTCTACTAACAAAAATGAAATATGGCACAATCAACATCATTACTCATTTTGAAAATTTAGTTAAAAAATAGGTATTCTTTTAGTCCCCCTGTTTTCCTATGGAATAGCCATAGTATAGTTTTTAAGACATTGAGGTCAGTACATCTTTTTACATCTTTCATTCTGCCACTCAGATGTGACAATCCTGCTGTACTGAATTATGCTCTTGTCACTGGTCAGAAAATTCTTTTAAATTCATAGGACCAGAGGGACTATTATGATAACCTCCCAAGGAGCTTTAGATTTCATGAGTTGATTCTTACTATTTCCTGGTCTGCTAGATTGAAAAAAAATAATTCTTCTCAAATAGCCCATGGTCAAAGTGGCAGCATCACTATTCAAGTCACAAGGTAACACTTGTGCTTCCTGACACCTGTGGAAATGTTGGGGGAACAAGAAGGCCAAGGACACCTGTCTTGGATTAGCAATAATGTGGCCACAGGCCCAGGCCAGTGACTGTCCCCTGTGCTGGGCACCTCAAATCCTGGGGTCAGTTTTGGACCCTTTATGACAATAAAGACCTTGAGAAGCTGGAGTGTGTCCAGCGAAGGGAACAGAGCTGGGGAAGGGTCTGGAGCACCAGGAGAAGATGAGGGAACTGAGGGGCTCAGCCTGGACAAAAGGAGGCTCAGGGGGGACCTTCTCACTCTGTGCAACTCCCTGACAGGAGAGGGGAGCCAGGGGGGGTTTGGGCTCTTCTCCCAGGTAATAAGTGATAGGATGAGAGGAAATGCTCTCAAGTTGCACTAAGAGAGGTTTAGATTGGATATTAGGGAAAATTTCTAAACTGAAAGGGTTGTCCAGCCCTGGCACAGGCTGCCCAGGGCAGTGTTGAGTCACCAGCACTGGAAGTATTTAAAGATGTGTAGATGTGGCACTTGAAGACATGGCTTAGTGGACTTGGCAATGCAGGGTTAACTGTTGGACTCGATGATCATAAGTCTTTTCCAACCTAAGTGATTCCATGACTCTAACTGGGAGAACAGTGCAAAGTGACAAAAATGAATTCAAAACCATTTACAAGATGCAGCTGTAAAGAGAAAAAAAAAGGGAGTAAAAGAAAGAAAGAGTGACATTTCATCAGTTGTATTTGTGGGGGACTATAAGTAGGGGTTTATCCTTTGAAGAGATCTGTATCTTCAGTGCTACTAGCTGAACACAGGAGCTACCTGCTGAGTGCATATTTGCTCTTTGCTCTCTTCTGCTCTACCTTACTCTGGCTGACTCTGTCTCCATCTGGGAGAACTATATTCACTAACCTCTGAATTTAGAGGTTAGAATAATTAAAACAGATATAATTTACCTTCGGTTGTAAAGCCTGTGTGTATTCCCCAGTCCCACAAACAACAACTCCTGCTGTTGAAATTCAGGGCAGTCAAAATGCTGGATTTATCATTAAAATCAGACTTTACCATAATCTACAAGGGATGTTGAGCATCGGTCTATGCCAGTGTCAAGGGAACAGAGACTTATTGCTTCCAGAGGAATTAATGGGTAGGAGTAGTTCATTCCCTTCATACTAATGGCCAAAACTTTCTCTGTATCACACCATTTCAACATAATCCCAAGAACCAGAAATTCACATCTTCTCATTTAACAAAACTTCTTTTCTCACTTTCCTCTTCTTTGAATAATCTATTTTAACACCATGAGGGTTCAAAAGGAAATGAATGAGGAATTCTGTTTCAAGCGTGAAAAACAGTCTTTCCCTGGACCTTTGGATCTCTGATCTGTGGATATTCACAGGCTACATGTACATCCAGGGGATCTGACCTTTCTGGGTAAGGAATTCCCTGTACGCACACAGAACTCCCTGCACTGCACTGATAGCCTGGCAGCCCCTGGCTACTGTCATTCCCTTCGTGTTTTGGCAGCTGGAGCAATTTAATGTAGAGCTGACCCTGTACAGAATATGGTACAGCACGGCCTTATGCTTGGTGACAGTTTCTTTTCCTGCCTTGCCAGCTGGGCCCAGAACTTTCCCCCCATGGAAGTGTTTAAACTTCTAAAAGTCCAACTCCTCCTCAGCAAATCCCTTTCCAGGACCCTGCTCTTTAGTCTTGTAGTGACTTAATTAGTTTAGCCTGTGCAAATTCATAGGTTGCTGACTCCTTAAGCCTAATTTTCTGTGCTTAAAAATCCTAAGACATGTATCTAAAATGAAGAGGCTATTTTAAAACAGTAGAAAAGGTTATTTACATTTTAAAAAATTCAAAGATGATGAAAAACTCAAGAAACAGCTGATATTACATTTGCTGTAGAACTCTTGTAAGGAATTTGCTGATCCTGCCATTCCTGTCAAAGCAGAACCCTAATGTGACCTGATGTCCCTAGGAAAGGAGAAATGGCTGCAAGAAAGTGAACAAGAACTAAGGGACAGGGACTTTGGTGTAGACTTTGCCTTGCCTGTGCCTCAGGTTCCCAATCTGTGCAACACGGGGTTACAAAATTCAGCTGGGTCAAGCCTAAGGAATGGCATGCAGTCATATCAAAGGAGGTAAAATAGAAATAGAAATTGGGGCTTTCTGTCCATTCATATACATTAAAGTAATTTCTAAATCAAGTTCTTGAAAAGTCAGAAACTAGTTTATAACATTAAGGCATTGTCAAACCATTCTGCAAATGGCAGAATAAATGAAAGGATCAGAGAAGTTGGTAGAACACAAAGTGATGTGGCTTCATGAGATTAAGCTATTGCACAGAGGGATGCAGAACTAGGGTGTTGTATTATTGTGCAAATAAAAAGTCAAAGAGGGGAGTCTAGGTTGTAATGGAAACTGTGCTTCAGGGCCAAGGACTGCTGTGACTCCAGATGTCAGGAGTTTGTTAAACATAATACAAAACAACATAAAATGTAAAAAATGCAACTGGAACAAAAGGTTAGGCTGTCTCTCTCCATGCCTCAGTGAGGAAAATGGGAAGAACAACAAAAACTTGGCAGCTGGGGCTTCTCAAATCTTGCTGGCGCTCTGCAAGTTCCCCCATTGCCAAGGCAGTTGTGTCACTACACAAGCAGCACCCTACTATTAAGCAAATAGGGTCTCTCTCATCCCACCACTACATAAACAGTCCCCTACCATGGCAAAAGCATCCTTCCATTGCTGTGCAGCATCTCTCTATTTCCAGCACAGCACCCCACTACTGTGTTACAGCTCCATTACACAACGTGTCACACTCTCTCATTAAAGTGGAAAGTTTAAGAAAGCATTACTGAACTAAACAAACAGGCCTGATGGCTCTGCTCTCTTTCAAAGCTTCACCAACTTTCTTCCCCCTTCACGTTCTCCATCAATGGGCCAGACTCACTTTTTCTAGGGAACAACGTTATGGATAAACTTGGATCACTTTGTACAAAGGTCTTATTTGAAGCCTTGGGAGAAAAACACCCTGCATGGCCCAACTGTCCACTCTGCTCTCCTAGTGCTCATCTGGGGCTGCTCTGATCCCCCTGAGTAAGAACATTCTTTCCAGAAGAATAGCCTGGACCATTAACGTGGCCCTAATTCCCAGTAAAGATACATCAAAGACACTCTTAGAGATTCTCCCACTAAGAAATCAGGTAATGAGGTGAAAGGGGCAGGACTTGGATTCTAGCTCAGAAGGATAATGAAATTTCAAAGCTTTAGCTATGTTTCCAGATGGGGAAAAAGAAATCCTCAGATTTTGAAAATCATATTCTGAATTTGGCTTTTTTAAAAATGCCTGTTCGCTTCTAATTTGGCTTAAAACCAGTAAAAATTCACAGCCAGTTTCAAACTGTGAAATAAAAATCAAGACAGGTAAGAAAGGAGAAAATGGCAACAAATTTTATTATACCAGCTGGTAAATAAGTCAGGTTTTGGGGCATGAATATTCCTGCTTCAAATCTGAAACAGAAACAGATCCCTTTCCATCTGATCTAACAAAAGATATGAAGTCTCTCATCCTTGCCTTATTCATATGTTTAGGCCTCTTCTGCTCCAATAAATTGTAAGAATAGAATATTTCCGTAAGAAAATGACATTTCAACAGTGTTAGTACTTCTTTAATTTAAACATACTACTAGAAGAGTGCTGGTTTTGTCAAACTTTTTCAGTAGGCACAGACTTTCAGGTTCGGAATAATTCCAATTGGTTCCAATTGAATTTAGCAAAAATTACCAGTGTTTTAAAAAAATACAGTAACATTGGTAAAATGTGTTGATAACTTTCATTTGGGAAAAAAACAGTATGGAAAAGGGTAAGAAAGTAAAACAAAGAGATACAGCAGAGGCATTGCATAGAGCCCAAGATCCTGTGGCAGTCTCAAGCCACAGGAAAAGGCTGAGAGAAAGGATATTATAAAAGTCAATTTTTTTGTCAACTTTTGCAAAGAGTAGAACCATCTGTAGCTGAATTTGGAGTCATATGACTGAGCACAATCGAGTCTCCAGCTGTGATCAGAAAATTTGTGATTAACATTAAAAAAACCCCAAATATAGGGCCCTCCCCAGTTTCTGTTGGGCCTCTCCATACTTTAAAAAGATCCACATTTATTTTTTCTGGGCTTCTACACAGAGACAGCAGAGGATCTCTGTCAGGATCTGTTTGTTCTTCCTGACTGTTTTTCCTCATACCCAAACATCAAACCCTTCCACTCTGCTGCTCTCCACCTGCACCAGAGACAAGCCTCTGGGGAACCAGAGGTTTCCTACATGGAAACATTGCAGCACTGGATGAAAGGTAAGTGTTCTGTTCAGTTTTAACACTGCCCATAACAAAATTCCAAGGAGCTGCTGTATTTGATCATCCTGGTAGATGGAACCTGCTCTGAGGGGCAATGCTGCCCAGAAACAGCCAAAGAGACTCCCAGCTAAGAGCAGATTCCTGTTGCACAGAATAAATCATCATATTCCTTCCTATATTATCCTCTTCTCTCCAAAATAGCTGGTCTGGATGAGCAAGCAGAGCTAGAATCAAATGCCTTCTTGTTATTACCTCACTCAACTCCCCATAAGAACATGAGGTGGAAGGAGAGCCAGAGGTGATAACAGCCCTGTAACTCACCCAAACAGACAGCCAGAGATTGTGTGAAAATTGTAAATGCAAAGCAGCCTTGACTGCAGAAGGAAGGGACCTCCCAGCCAAGTCTGAAGCTTTTGGTCAGAAGTTTTGGTCCAGTTCCCTCTATGGACCCAGTTGAACACTCAGGTGTTCCAACGTAGTCACCAGAGAAAACATCAACACATCAGTAACTCTAGTTCTGTCCCTTCCTCCTGCTCATTCCATACAGCACCAAATAATTTTAATATTAACCTTAGATAGGCAGCAAGTTATTAATTATCTGTGAGTGCTGACAGCCTAAGGAAATTGAAAATAATCAGGTCTATTCCTACAAAAATATGAGTGTACATTTTCCTGAGGAACCACAGGACAATGATGACAGCAAGAGGCTATGTTTGGAAAAGAAAATGAGCTCTGGACTTGGTGGTTTTTTACAAAAGCTTTACCAATCTACCACTTAAAACCAGAGTTTTCTGTCACGAAAAGGCCAGCAGGAAATTAAGAGTAGGTATTTATCACCTGATAGTAGATATTAAAACCATGTCTATGTTGCAAAACTTTTCATAGTAAAACTGTATTTTCTGTGACTCCTGTGGTGGGAGGGTTGGAATGGAAGGATACAGGCTCTTGAGGAGGGACAGGCAGGGGAGACAAGGAGAGGATGTCACCCTCTACGTCAGGGACCAGCTAGAGCTCACCTGGGGATGGATGCAGAGCCCACCAATTATGGGCCAGGATGGAAGGAAGGGCAGGGACAGGTGATGTTATGGCGGGGGTCTGCTCTAGGCCATCTGAGCAGGAAGACCAAGTGGATGAGACTCTCCACAGGAGCAGCCTCACCTTCAAAATTCCTGGTCCTTATGGGAGGCTTCAACCACCCCAGTATCTCTTGGAGGGACACACAGCAGGGTATGAACAACCCAGGATGTTCCTGGAATGCATTGATGATAACTATCCAAGGGACAGAGGAGCCAGCAAAGAGACAGGCTGTGCTGAGCCTTTTTTCATCAACAAGGAGGGGCTGGTGAGGAACGTTTAGCTCAGGGGCAGCCCTGGCTGCCATAAAAAGTCATTCCCAAGAATAACATTTAAAGTAGTATTGTTTTCCCCCTCTCTGGTGAACATCCATCAGCTTGTGTCTGATACTCCACCTGCTTTTCCTTTCAGAATTGAATTGTTTTAGCTCCACATTTGTTCTTGATTATTTCAAGCTTGGAGATGGGTCTACCACTGAAGTTCTCATAGTGACTTTGTATCAGCTGTCTGTTTAACAGTGCCATCAGGGCTCTATTTAATGTTTAACCATAAGATCTCTAATAGGATTTCTAATATCTTATTACTTAGAGCTTAGAACTGAATTTCCAGTCCCAGTAACGTATAGACAACCAATCCTCTTATCGTAAGTCTTATATTAAAGGGCTCCAGACAGTGTTTCCTCAAGAACAACATTGAAAGAAATTATTCACTAAACTTTTCTTTCTTTTAAATATCAGAACACCCCATTGGAGCAGGTGGGATTTTGACTCTCACCTGGAGTTCCTCACTCTGTATCTCACAATTGGCCTAAGTCCCACATAGATTCACCCTCAGAATCCTCAGTGCCCATGAGGAGCCTTGAGCAAAATTCACATTTTGCTCTCATGAATTTCTTGAGGCTGGAGACAGACAAAGTCATTTAGACTGACAGCTCAAAAAGAGTGTGCTTGGGGAATGTGTCCTTTTGAAGGGAAAATATTCCCAAACTTGCCTTGCTTGAAATAAAGCAGATATTCCCCTTTTACAGTGGGATTCAATGCACATTATTGAGGAGTAGCTTACTAGTTAGCTTGAAAATTTTATTTTGTAATGAATTTGAAATGACAATTAGACATTTGATTGCACATTCAAAGAGATGGGTGAAGCATTGCTAACGTTCATATCTGTGTGTTGTCATCTAGTGAAAACTTCCAAGACAGAAAGCTACATAATCTACTTTAAATAATTCCCTTAATTTGAATAGTAGATGCCTATCTGGCCTTTTTAAGATAACTTTGAAAAATTCAAATTTTAATTGCAGCACTTGGAATTTATTTTAGTATAAAATAATTTCATATGTCTCCCCAAACTTAAAAACAAGTTCTGCAAGAAGACACCCTCGAAAATTGTCTTTCTCTAGCCTGTTTGTGTTATCAAATTGCACTGCTCTACATTTTCCCAGGAGATGCTAAATGGGGAATGATCTCTCCAGGGAAGCCACACGACACCGAAGCATCTGAACAAGAAGCATCATTCCAGCGCTCGGGGAAATCAGGATCCCATCTTCCTGAACAGCTCAGTGCTTGCAGGCTCTTGGGCACTTCTCCTTTTGCTTTAGGAATACTGTCCAAGTGCTATGGCCAGGTCTGCTTCCAAGGCATCTGTGCAGATGTGCAGCACAATGTACGACAAACACTGACATGACCTTTACATTAGAACATCTTCAGCTGTAAAGCTCCTTGTTGCAATTGTCTCAAATGGCAGTGCCTGGCAGGGCCATATAATTGCTCTTTATTATTGTGTCTTGCGATTTTGTGTCTCCTCCTCCACATGTATTTTCTTAATGTGATGCTAAGTACAACACCTTTCTTACAGTGATGCTAAGTGCTTAAATATTCTTGTGCTTTTGTTTCCAGCCCTCAGATTAGTATTTCTTACTTGGTTTTTTTGACTTGCAGTCTGCTGTTTTAAGCCATTTATTTGGTTTAAAACATTTCTTACCTGCCAGCTTATTTATATCATGCCTCCAAGTGCCCAGGGCACCTGGAGAGGAGTTCACAAACTTCTGACATGCAGCACAAAAAAAAAAAAAAAAATCAACCTTGACAACATTTTTATTTTTAAACTACCACGTTCTCACATTTGTTTTTCCATCACACATGCATGTATGAGTGCATTTGTGTGTGCAGCTGCTGAGGTCAGGAAAAGGGAAACAAATATTTTTAACAACCAAATATCTCCAGTTCCAAATTCCTTAACTGAAGACAACCAATCCATGGGTCAGCAAAACAAAGGGAGATGAAGCAGAGGATCCACATTACAGCTGCACTGCTTGGTGGTAGTGGAAGCAGGAGGACAATGTGAGTTCACCCACTGGTTTAGTGGGGACTGTCCCTGCTTTTCACAGAGCTCTTGGATGGACCCACCCTCAGGACAAAACTTTAGAACAGTTTGGAATTTCAAACATATTTTTGTCTTTAATTTATGTGTCCCTTTTTCTTTACATGAACAGCTAATTAATGGTGACATCTTAGGTTTCAACTTACTTCTTACCTACAGGACATTTGGTTTAAATATTCTTGTCAGAACCAGCCAGAAATAATCTTTACATTTGTAACTTCTTTAGTGTAGTGAAAACATTTCTCTTTTCCTTCCATAAATAATTTTTAATAAGGTATACTCTGATTTCCTTAATAATTCCTAACAACTACCTTGAATATGAACTTTTTGGAAGACATCAGACAGAAGCCCTTCTTCAAGAAATACATACTCTACAGCCGTGTGTCACGCAGAAAAAAAACCTTTTTTGCTCTTCCTAAAACAACATGGGAAACCTTCAAAGGAACATGGTCATTTTGGGTGCTCTATTTGAGAGACCAAATAGGTTTTCAGAGCACTGCCTTCATCATTTCCCAGAAAGCAATCCTTTTCCCATTTGTGGAGGATGGACTCTTGAAATCACAAATCCCTTTTAACAATCTTAGCTTGTTCTCCATCTCACTAATACACCCAATTTGTATTGCACCTAGTGCTCCACCTCTGCTTCTCTGGCAAGAACTAGAATAAATGCCCATTACTGTTTGAAATGGGTTAGTGGTTTATATAGAGGAGTAAGTAGAGAGTTTTAAGGGGAAATTACATTTAAGTGCAGTGTAAGCAAGAGGAGAAGCTGCCAAGCAAGACTGAGCAGTCCCAATGTGTCCCATGGCACAGGGACCAGCAGCAGGGCTGTTGGAGAAGTCAGCTAACAAGGTAATAACTGGATTGCTTGAGGCTTGGTCAGAGGCATGAGGCAATGGGTAGCTGAGACTGCTGGAAAGAAATGCCACCCCTCACCTTTAACAGCCTCCTGCAGCGTCTTTCCATATGGGTCTCACATGTAATCCATGGCTGCTGCCCAGGTATACCTTTTGCTGGATAATCCACAGGGCCAGGAAAGTTGGCCAACCTGCAGTGTGGCCATTAATAAAAATCCAGGCGTTTTCATTGTTTTTGCAGGAACGTGGTCCGGTGATTATCAGGTGATTGTTAATAACAACAGAGGGAAACGTCACCCAGCGCTGCCTCGGTGAAAAATCACATCACGAGTGCCAGTGCCGCCTGATGTGTGTGTGAAGAGAGAAAGATGGAACAGGTCTGGGAAGAGCTGACTACTTTTACTTGTTTATGGTGATAATCCTGTCAGTTTTTCATGGCTTTTTTTCATTCCTTAAGAAAATTGTTTCCCCACACACTCAACAGCTGTGATACCCACACAAAATCTGTAGTATTGGTAGTGTTTGAACTCTAACACAGAGTGGCTGTTGTGGGTGAGGCTGATGTAGCTGCACAGTGAGCACATAATGAAGGTCAGAGGACATACTCAGAAAGCTTGTCTGTGGATGAGTTTAGAAGGATTTTCAGACTGCTTAAACAAGGTGGGGTTTACACCATTATTTCCTCCCAGAAGCCTACTGGATTAAGAGAATGAGGCTTCTCTGTGGCTGCTGAGTGCCACTGGCAAGGGCAGGAAAGCTAAGGACTTGGTACACCTACCTCCATGGAGGAGGGATTAGAAGAAGACACTGTTTGGTTGTGAGGCAGCAGGATAGAGGCCCTTCTCCAGACCATGAGGCTGTGCCTTTCCCCCGGGCAGTCTCACAAGAAACACTTGCTGGTGAGCACTAAAGAGACATTTTCCTTTCACTGAAGGAAGGGCAGGAGGAAACACATTAAGCTCTACTGCATTATTTTCCTCCTAGACTGGCAAAGCCTACCCAGTTCAGCAACGAGCACAGGTCCAGAATGGACTGACAAATACTGCAGCCCCCTGGGTGTGTTTATTGGTTCTGCACAAACAAGCTGCCTTGGCTGGGATTTGAGAACTCTCCTGTTTTGAACAATATCTCTGAGTTACAGGAGAAAGTTGACAGAGTTGCCTTTCCCCTGAGCTCTTCACACATCTGGAGGGTGTGCAGAAGTCCATGTGGGCACAGCCTGTTTCCTGGCATGAGCTCTGTGTGTCAGGATTGCACTGCACTGCTGCTACACACCAAGGCAAAACCATGGGGCGCTTCTGGAAGCACTGGATGGAATTATGTGTGAGCCAGTTGTGTAGATGTCAGACAGACAGTCCATGCTCCACAAAGTCTGCATAGGCACAGACAAACACGCTTCTGCCTGCAGATTTAATACTAAAGTACTCTTGCCCTAGAATAAGATAACGGTGCCACTGTGGAAGAATAGCTCACACATCTTGCTTGCTTGCTTTTTTTATACCTCTGTCTTCTTGAGTTAGGATGAGGGAGTGATAAGATGGCATGGGGAACAGAGATTCCCTTTTCCAAATTGCTGCTGTATTTTTTCCAGCCTCTGCTACAGGACTGGAGTGTCTGGCAACCAGGAAACTATAGGGTAAGGATAGAAGAGACTTTTTAAAATTGATTTTCCTATCATATGTAGAAAAAGACTGCTGGCTTCCAATGTGTTTTAAACATTAACTCCTGCTGGGATATGTGTGTCTGTGTGCACATATGGTGGTTTTTTGGAGTTTTTTCAACATATAAACTAATTTTTTTAGTAATTTTATACAGACATTAATAAACTAACAAAATATGAGACTCTGTGCTAACAGAACCATAAAATCACCATCGTCAGTAGAATACAAATCAACACAGGAATACTAATACCTGTTAATTCTCCCAAGGAAAATCAATTCTCTTTTAGCTGCTTAATTGCTTTTCACCTCTCCCTCCTATTCTGCCTGCTAAAATCAATTTTAGGTCTTCTTTTGCAAAGGGTCTCCTATTTATCAGGCGTCCATGGCCACCTCAAAAGAACATCAGTAGAATGGTCAGGCTGTTCGTAAAATGCTTTGTTGGTGGGCTACCATTCTCACAGTCAGGATTAGAGTTAGGTCCCAAAATAAACTGAAAATTCATTATGGAGGCCTTCAATGTCTTTGCAAGGATACAGCTTTGAAAACTTCAGAAGAGGGCAAAAAATACTGTAGCCCATTTTTGCAAAATGACAGTGCCTTACCCTCTCCCCAGGAAATTAATCAGAGTGCAATCAAAATATATTTCCAGCTGCTGCTGTTCACTTCCTCCCTTGTAGATTTTTCTCACATAAATGGAACCTCAAATTTAAAGTCATGTTCACTAAACAGCCCTTCTCATAAGCTGCATAAGTGTCACTATCTGCTCTTGTCCCTGTTGCGCTTCCTGTAGTCCTGCTGAATGGGGCTTCCCTACACAGAGATCACACCCATGCGAGAGGAAAAAAAACCACAACACAAACTTTCTTGTAGCTCATATTTACTACAAATCAAGCAGCAACTTCATAAGTGACAGTGGAATACGTACAGTCCTCACTTATTCAGAGCAGTGGCTTTGCTGTGGTATTCCCACCCTGCAAACTGGGATCAATGCAGCTTATCAGTCTGAAGGGAGAAAATTCATGGCTTGACATAAAGAGAGTTTCACAGGCAAAGCAACAGCTGTGTGCACAACCAAAGCAAGACAAGGAATTCATTCCCTATATCCCATTGGGAGGCAGATGTTTAGCCATCCAGGAAAGCAGGGCATTCATGTTGAGCAATTGTTACGTGGGAAGACAAATGCCATAACTCTGAATGTCCTCCACCCCATCTCTTCTTTTTCTCTACTTTTTATTGCTGAGTATGGCATCATATGGAATGGAACTGAATATCCCTCTGGTCAGTTGGGCTCAGCTGTCAGGGCTGTGTACCCTCCCAGTTTCTTGTGCCCCCCCCAGTCTCCTTGATGATGGGGTAAGAAATGGAGAAGGCCTTGGTGTAAGCACTGTTCACCAGGAGCTAAAACATCCCCTTGTCCTCAAAACAGTTTTGGTCACAAATCCAAAAGAAAAAAGCACCACACCAGGTACTGTGAAGAAAATTAACTCCATCTCAGCCCAAACCATTACAGTAGGACACGAGGAACAATTACAGCTGCAAGGAAAATACAGGGCAGGCAGAATGTGGTGAGATACAGCCGGAACACTGGGGCTTAATGTTCTTCCTCTGCTGAAAGGAAGAACAAAAAATACTTGCACTAGAAGAGCCAGGCTCTAGTTTTGTTTTATCTGAACCTTCCATGGCACTGTTCCCAGCACTGGAGTAGCCACAGGCTGGTATTGCTCCCGGGGAACTGGTCCCCATTGCCTTCTGATATTTATTGCCTTGGGTTTGAAGATGGGAGGAAAGAGCAAAATCAATTCAAAGACAACCCTCAAGCCATGCAAGTAATTTAAAGGGACAAAGTGCAAAGCCATACCACCATTGAAACAGGGGGCTGATGGTAATCCAGAGTCTTCAGGTAACTTTAAAAGTTATATGAACATTCTACCGGAGGAAATAGAATACTAGAGAAAGAGTAATAAAAAGAAATATCAAAATATTGAAAATACTGTGCTACTGAGCTAGAACTAATTGCTTTGCCTAACTATCCTCAGCAGACATTGCAAACACACCAGTGAACACAGTCACAGTGCCAGATGAAAATACAAAATGCTGGCAGGCTCCTAAAATGCCACTAAATCCATTAAATGACTCTACATACAAAATCAGTGGTAAGATTTTAATATTTGTATTTTTGAACCAATGTCAATGCCTGTCACGTGGATGAGGGTATCCCAGCTCCAGAAATAGTATATCCAATTATCAAAAGAAGATGGTACTACTTCCACTGCGGAAGATTTTGTCCTGATAATTCCAGTGTAAATCTCACATTAAATTTCTGATCATTTTTAATATCTTTCAAAGTAGATATATTTATATGTTTGTTTTACAACTGTGAATGTTTTTAGCATTCATATAAATGTCTAGTATTGCTATGTTTTACTATTACTCAGTTCTTCACCTCAACAACACAGCGTATGTGGCTTTTGGTGAAAAAGAAATTGCCCTGTCACAGATTAGAGGGCTCCTTTTTCAAAGTTCCTTTTAAAAGTTTTTTATATGATTGATTTTGTTAAGTTGGTTGCTTGTTAGGAGGTAAGTGGGGGATGATATTACCTCAAAGTATTCTTTCTTCGTAGAGAAAGGTCAAAGTTTTGTTTGGCTGAATAACACAGAATTCAACTGAGACTCTATTTTTTGTTCTGTTTTCAGTTATCTTGTACATTCTAGGATATTTCCTCTGAGTTGGTAACAGAAATGTTCCTTCTCTTATTCCCACAGCACCACCAAATAGTACCTTGAATTCAGTCCCTAGAAAATCCCCTTGTCTCAGAAAATCAGGTACTATGCATAGGTATGTACTTAGGGATACTCCCCTTCTTTTGACAAACTAGTTTGAAACAGAAACTCTTATATTTAACCTTAAAGTTTATAAGCTTTTGCATCACCTCCCTTAGTGTAGCTTAAAAAACCCCCAACAATAAAAAAAGATTATACATTTGATGCTTTGAGAGAAGAACTTGATTTCTCTTTTTGTAATGATATCTATCTCCTTGAGGTGTGAAATCTGGAGGCAGGTTTTCCAGTCATGCATTGAACAACTATTACCTTCATCTTCAAGGTACACTATAAACTGAGGGCTTTGATATATGTAAGTGTTACAGAGATGAGAAGAGGTTTGCTTCCATCTCATAGAGAAAAACATGCTTCTTGACACAGGATACTATAATGTTGCTTCTTGCACCCTTTAAAGTTGTTCAAGAGCATGTGAAGGACAGATCTTGTGCTTATCCAGCCTTCCTTCTAGGGCTTTAATTCCCCTCTCTGTGAGCAAGAAAGCAAACTTCCATTCACACCAAGCAATATATATGCATATATTTATATATATATATATATTCAAAGCTTATGATTCTGCTCAGCAAACCACACTGCCTCAACACAGCATGATATCAGCTGCACAAACAGGAGAAAAATGATGATGAGACTCAATTAAGTGGTATAAAAGCATTCACTCAATTGACTTAGTGCATTCCTGAGCACATTTCCCACAGACAAGATCCAGGAACACTCAAGAGGGCAATGATCAACAAACTGAGTACAAAGGCCTTTGGATTTCTCAAGTTTTCAATATCTCAAAGAGTCAGTTCAAAAAGCTTTTGGAAAAAATAAAAATAAAAATGGTTTGCTATAGGCTAGAAGGGTATGCACAGGCCCAAATCCTGGCAGAAGTGCCCTGCAATCAGAAAACTCTATATTTCAAAAAATGTGTTTTGTGTGGAGAAGAAGGGTCTAAGGTCCCACTGACTCCTTTGTGCTGCTCACTGATAACTTAAGAAGCAGTTTAAAACTAAAAAAAACCAAAGCACACCACATATGTGGAACTGTTCTTTTCTTCCTGTGATTTAGAGGAGTTCCCCCCATGCTCCACCCATACAGTCTGGGAAGCAGCTTCTCTCCCCAGGATTTGTGAGGTACTGTAGACAGCCATATGATACCTATTTTTGTGTGAGAAGATGCCTTCCTAGACAGCAAGGTCCTCTTGTTTTCAGAAAGCACCCAACAGACTTCTGGTTGGAAGGAAAAAAAAAATCATGGATTGTCCCAGCTTAGTTTGGCATGGTTTGCAGGAGGAAAAGAATATTAATTGTGCTTTTAAAATAATCTCTTCAGCTAACATCAATAAACTGTAAAATCAGCCTTAATGCTAGGAGCTAGGATCTCTGCTGGTTTGAAGCAGAGTATGTTGAAGGGAGGAAATTTCAAAAACTTTTTTGGATGACAGGAAATGTTGGCACTGCCACCACCTTCACAGCTATTGTCCCTGATGAAACTGGCTTATGCTACTTCCTCAGCCATACAGGGCCTCTACAGTCTCTTTTCTCCCTTTCTTGTCTGCTTTGATGAGAGGTTCAAATCTTTTGTCCCTGCTATACTTAGTATCTCTCCTTGTATGCAATAGTTTTCATTCCCTTCCAGATGTTATAGAAGTCCAATAACTGCTCTTGAGAGCCAAGACAGATGTAAGCTATTTTTTAAAACACTATTCAAGCCAACTTTATTTCTTTGAGATGTAAAAATATAATGAAGTGCTATGAATGCCTTTTAATGCCATAGAAATGCAAAAATAAGTGCTATAATAATCATTAGATTATTTATCATCATCTGTCAAAGCCAAATCATAGCTCTAATAGCAATCACCGTGGCTGGGCTCCAATGCAATCATTATCAGGGACTTGCTCCAAAGCTCAAAGTCAACAAGAAACTTTTTCCCCACTGAGTTCAGGGTGCTTTGGATCAGGCTCCAAACTTCCTAAGCTTGCAGAAGCTGCCTTTGGTCCTCACAAAGCCAACACTCACAACAGAGAGGTTGCTGACGGTGGAGATACTTCAAGAAAGCAGTGTCCACAGCACTGCCTGGGGGAGTTGCGGGCAACCAGTTTTAAAAATTAGTTCAGGCTTTTCCTTGTTAACTCCTTTTGCTGTACCCCTTACTGATGCTGATCAGTCTCAGTGTTCGTGTTCATGCTCAAGGATCCTGCAAAAAGACAATGACTGTTAATTGCCCTGTGTTGACCTGGCAGTTCTGAAGTGCTTTTGCAACTTACCCAAAAATGGCATCAAGACCTTTTCTTTTCCCAGCTTCTCCACTTCATGCTTGAAGATCACACCTAAGGAGCACAAATTAGGTTGAGATCTGGTGTCTTAGAACAGTAATGACCACAAGCCTTGACAGCTTAGTAAACTATTAGCAGCAAAGGCTAATTGCTAGGGTAGGACACATTGCTTGAATATGATGTGTTACTGGGCACGTGATCTATATCTGCTCTGAGTAAATTCCTATCTGATATCCAATCATCAAAAGAGGCAATATTGAAAAATAAGAAGCAAAACCCCAAAACCAATCAACAGTGACCATGGGGACGTATTTTCCCCTCGGCAGAAAAGCCTTTTGGAAATCAGAGAATCACAAAATCCCAGAATATGCTGAGTTGGAAGGGACCCAAAAGGATCATCGAGTCCAGCTCTTAGCCCTGCTCAGGACCATCCCCAAGAGTCACACCGTGCACCTGAGTATAATCCAAACACTCCTTGGACTCTGGCAAGCTTGGTGCAGTGACCACTTCCCTGGTACACTCTGGAATTGTTTAAGCAGTTGACAAATAGAATAATCAGTGCATCAGTCTGTTTATCCTGTCATCAAGAACAGCATTACAAATGCACCACTGTAGCTTGCAAGATTTAGAAGTATTAAAACTGGCGCAAACACAGAGACAGCAATAGGTTTTAAGCCTGCCAAAACACGTACTGAGTTGCTTTGTACTTATCAATGCAACTGTCATCTCCCTTCAGGCCTGCAGATAACAGCTTCCAGCTTACACTCATGTTTTAGTTTCCTCAACTGGACTATTATAATTAGGGTTTCAGCCCTCAAACCCCTAATATTGCCCTTACATTGCCAAGACAAAGCCTCAGTGACAGTTCTTGCCAAGTGTACCCTGTTGGGCTCTCCAGGTTATCCAGGTTACACTGAACTCCTGCAATAGAGAATTCAGTCCCATTAGCAACTTTTTCCCACATGGAATCTTAGGTCTCTTCACAGAACTGACAACAGTGGGGTGCTCCAGACTCACACCCTTCTTACTTGGCACATGCAGCCAAGCCCATGCCCACCCAATAATGTCCTTGAGGGGAGTCAGCACACAGTTACACCCCAGGGAGCCAGGCCTGTGCATCCAGGCACCACACATCCAACAGATTCCCTGAGATATGTGCTTCTGACTCACCAGCTTGCCAACACAGCAGGCAAAGCCTAGCACTTTTATAAATAATCTGTGGGAAACTCAGGGGAAACCATAGTTTTCCTCCCTCACAGGAGCTGCTTTAAGCAGGAGCTCCTTTTTCTTAGATGTTTTTGAGTAACTCTGCAGCATACAAGAGCTGATTACAAATCAGATACTCGAGGTGTTCAATGGACAGACAGGAGTCTTCACCTGTAGGTACCAAGAGCAGAGTAAGCATCAAGAGCATCACAAGCCTGTGCAGCCTATGCTGAAATCTGTGCTTTAGTCTCATGGCTTTCAGTTAAAAGTTAGTCTGGACACGTCTCCATGCCTCCTTCTAAGCTGGTATAACTGCTGCACCCCAAAGCTCTGAGTTTTGATGGAGCAGCAGCAGAACTTTCTCAAGTCAATGAACTGAAGCATGACATCCAATTTTAAACAAATCTTTCCACTGGACCATGTCACAGCTCTCCTAGCAGTCAAAGCTTAAATATTTAGAGATTAAGACATTGCCTCCAAAACACATAATTCCTTTCTAAACATCCCCTGGCAAAACTTGAGGTTGTTTCCTCTTATTCTATCACTTGTCACTTGGGAAAAGAGGCTCATACCCACCTCACTACATTCAGGTAGTTGCAAAGAGTAAAAGTCTCCCTTGAGC
>JAWWLV010000024.1:18522541-18551239 GCA_035041135.1 Platyrinchus mystaceus
TTGTCACTTGGGAAAAGAGGCTCATACCCACCTCACTACATTCAGGTAGTTGCAAAGAGTAAAAGTCTCCCTTGAGCCTCCTTTTCTCCAAGCTAAACAACCTTAGCTTCCTCAGATGCTTCTCATAAGACTTGTTCTCTAATATCAGAATAACAGGGTAATTTTAACTTCCCATATCTCTCATGGACCATAATCAGAGTAAACAGAATTCAGCTGATCTTGAAACCTACTGTCTTAATACAGGTGCTCTGCTGGAACACTGATCACACACACTGACCAGCAACTCATGAGCAACAACTTGGGAATAACTGTGCTACCATTTTACTCTGTACGTTGTTGGCTGTTAATATAACTTCCCTTAATTCCCTCAGAGAATGTCAATGTATTCTGCAAAATCAGAGCTTTCCAGTATAAAGAAACAGATCTAGGCTAAAGTACTGGACAAAATCTTCTCCCTGTGGCTGTCCATGCTCAGTTCATGTAGTGACTTTTCAGGTGGTAGTTTTGAACTTTTGGCAGCAAATTGTCACTGAAGCAAAAGACATCCAACCCCTCTGCATTTTCACCAGTGCTCATGGCAAGCCCAAGCCCACAAAGAGGTGACTCTCCTGTTAATATCCAGCCTCAAGTGAACAGAACAGTCAATTAGTACTACTCTGACAGCAGGTCGAAACAACCAAATATATCCTATATTTTAAAAAAGCCAAGTCAATCAGAACCAATACTAGCCAAAACACAAGGACAATAGGACTGTGATGAGTACAAGGGATAATTAAGTGCTAATCAGTAGCAAAATCTGTAACCCTGAAGTAATGATAGAGATGCCAGAGCAGTGGTTATTCATTGCCCCTGTATAAATCAGCTAGAATATAATTAGCCATTACCTTTTCAAGCCACATGGGCAAAGAAAATTCCTGATTATTATGGTAGATTACAAGACAATCCAATTATTATTCTCAGCATAAATACTCCTTGTAATTAATGGGCAATAGTGTTAAACTCTGCTAACATATTTTCTCCATTAAAACTTAAAAGCAAGTCATTGAAGATTATGAGCAATCTGGCAACCTCTGCACAATTAGCTGGGCTTCAAAATGGTAATTAGCCCCATTTTAGGAGATGTGTCCTCTCGATCCGTATGTCCTAGCAATAAACATAAGTGTTCGTGTTTCTATTGCTGTGTGATTATCATGCATGAAACACTAGCTCACACATAATCCTTAAATTCACATTGAGCAATGTAGACATAACTAAAATAGATGAATATTTGGGGTGGGTTTGTAATCCATTGGTGGGATAAATGATAATCAAAAACCTCCTCCAGGAAGGAAAAGAAGGAGGCCAGGTCTTCCTGACTCAATGAGTGGATGAGAGTGCAATGCATGCTGTTACTGATTTGGTGTATCCTGAGACAAAGATCTTAGTAGAGATTGTGAATGGTACTTCATCTTGTAAACAACAGAGGCTCTGTTTTAATGCAGTGAGCCGTACAGGACAGGGCATTGATTGTTGATGCAACTGCATTGATGGTTACTTTATTCCTCCTGCAAGAGAATCCAGCACACCCTGAGACTTTAGAAGATGTTCTCTGGGTTCAATCTTCTGGCCACTGTCACTGCCAAGCACCCATTTCAGGGAGTCACCTGGGAAGTCAAGGGAGCCAGTGTTTCCTCCTGCAGCTGTTGACATATTCACTGGGTATCTGGGCTGTGGCTATCCCTGGTGAGCAGGGAGTGACACCAGGGAGCACCTGCTCTGCCACCCCTGGGACGTGGCAGTGCTGCTCTGACATGTCCCACTGCCGTGAACCCACCTGCTCTTGGCCCAGCCTGGAGCAAACTGTCAGGACAGGGGTGCCCAGGGATGCAGACCTTACACTGAAGGGACACCAAACTGAACAGGATCCCACCAATGGGGAGATTCTGACCACTTCTTTCCCTACACTTCAGACATTTTGGGGTGAGCTTGGGAATGTACTTGGGCTTTGGCACTTTCAAAACACATTTCTAAGGCATCCCTGTTTGAAACAACTTTCCACTTGGTAACACACATGACCCAGACTCGCTCAGAGGGCTGTCAGGCTCCACCAGCTCACCAGACTTGCTACTCTCAATTACTTCGTTCAACTTTGGTTCCGTCGGGCAGAGGGAGAACCCAGTTGAGGTGAAACAACCCCTTTGGATGGGATCTGCTCGGCACGACCCTCGAGTCTCCGCGGGGCGGAAGGGGTGAATTGGGGCAGAGGTGTCGTTTCATACCGAGAAGAGGGGTCTCATCCTGCTCCGGCCCCGAGGGAGCTCAGCCGGCCCCGGGGGGACCCGCGGCTCCCGAGGGGCGGGCCGGGGGCGGGCGGGGGCGGTGCGGGCCCGGCCCCCAGCCCGCTCGGGCGCTGCCGTGCGGGGAGGGCGCGGCGGAGCGGCGGGCGCCGAGCTTTAAATGAACATTAATATCGCTCGGGGAGGGCAGCACCGGTGGCTCGGGACGGGCGGCGGCGACGGCAGCGGCACCTCCAGCGGCACTTCCAGCTCCTCTTCCTTCTCCTCCTCCGCCGCGGTGGCAGGTAGGTGTGCGCCTTCGAACGCGAACTTCAGCCCTTCCCGGCGGCCCCGAGGCGGGCCGTGCTGCCCTGTCCTGCCCTGCCCTGCCCTGCCCTGCCCTGCCCCGCGGGGGGACATCGCGGTGCCCCGCGCCCTTCCCGCCGGGATGCTGAGATGCTGCCGGGATGCTAGCGGGGGATGCAGCCGCCCCCGGGGGATGGAGGCTGAGGCGGCATCAGCTCGGAGGGCGGCGGAGCCCCTGCGGGCAGCGGAGCGGGGCGCGGAGGGGCCGGGGGCAGCGGGAGTGAATCCCCCCGGGAATGGCCCGGGAAGCGGCCGCCTGTTGCCGCCGCGCTGGTGGCGGTGTGGGAGCGCCGGGCTGGCGGTGACACGGCGTCCACGGGCACAGGCAGTTCCATTTGGGGTCTTCGGAGCCTTCTCCGATCGGTGTGCGCCTTCACACAGCGCTGTCGGTGCGACAGAGCGGGACCCGCGGGGGTCTGCGGGGTCCGCGGGCGCTCCCGGGGTCGCGGGGCCCCCCGCTCAGTTCAAACCTGGAACGGCCTCACCTTAATAATAAAAGTTATTTCCAGAAGGTGGAGTGTTTTATTTTCTTTCGTTTGATATTAAATGCGTCCCCGTGCTCTCGGTTCGTCCCTGGCACGGCGCGGATGTGGAAACACGAAGTGTCAGCCCAGTGCTCTGTTTCTGGCTTGTTGGGAATGGATTTAAAGCTTTACTTATAATTTCAGTTCGTCTGTGGGCTTTGCTTGGTTGCTTTAGGACTCGTTTAAACTGTATTTTCAACAGAGACGAGTGAACTTTAAAGAAAATCAGGTCAGGCATAGATTCCAGGCATCAAACCCTTTCAGGTCCCAGAAATAGCCACAGAAGTAGCGTGACCAATTCTTTTTTCATGCACAAAGCTCTCTCTTTTTTATTTTGGCTGGAATTTGACAGATACCGGAGCTCATCAACTGGATATTTCCAGCTTACTTTAATGAAATAAGCATGCTTTCTAAGCTTGCATTTTTATGCCAATTATGTTAGTCTCCCTTGATTATACGAGGTTTGAGTTTCTGATGGAGTTCTTAAAATAATAAAGTCTGTTTAGCGCAAGGTTTTTCTTTGTGCATTTTTATGGCTTAGATCTGTGGGAAAGTGAGAAAGAAGATGACTGTGATGAAACCTACATTAGCTGTTATGAAGTAAAAAATGGATATTAATAGAAAAGGTTCAGAGAGGTTTTATTTCTAATAATCTGCCATTGAAACATAGGTGTTCTTAAGTTATTGTATCTCTTATAAAGTCTTGAGCAAGAACTGACAAATATTTATCTTGCAGTAAGTGGGTCAGATGATAACATCTTCCACTGGCTCTCTTACTTCTGTATTGGACAGCTTTGGTTGCTAAGTAGCTATGAATTTCTAATCCCAAAGTCAATGATGTCATAATGACATCATCACATCCTTTCACTTGATTGATTCTCATAAGAGAACAGTAATAAGATTTGATATACATGTCCCATCTCTTTAATATTCTTCCTCTGCTTCAGGGGATTTCCTGACCTGCCTGGCAAATTCCAGTGAATCACATTGAGCTCTAGTAAAAAGACTTTTGGAGATGAGGTGGAACATTAAAGGGACAGTGGCTGCTCCAGGTCTTTTCAAAACCTGAGGAACTTGGCAGTTTACGTTTTAAATGTGGAGTTCTGGATATGGAGAGCAGTGATTTAAAGCTTGGACTTATTAAATCCCTGTGCAGGTGCGAGAGTGACTTGAATTTCAAAGACATTTCAGCACCGTTGAGAATCAAGTCACTTAACGTGTTGTGTATCTACTTTAGGCGAGGCAGGGGGCACAGAGAAAACATAAGCTGTTTCAGCTGCCAAAACAAATTTCGTCTCTAATGGTAAATAGATGAAATCCGTCAGAAATTGCCACATTGATGCCATGTTAAGAATGGTACTGAATGGTACTGAAGACAGCACAGAATTATTTTTCTAATTAGATAACATAATTTAACCATTGATAAGCTGGAAGTATTTTAATAGCAGCACTGCCATCTTAGGGAAGTCCATGTAAGAGAGTTTGAAATATTTAGAGTTTATAGAATTGATGGCTTTGGTTTCTTCTGAGGTTAAAGGTACAACTGTTGTCATTTGATAATGATCAGCATGGACTGCTAGTTTTTACAGTTTACTTTTATTATGTGTGTCCGTTTGAGCATGGGTCTGCTTGAATTCTAGGGTTTTCTTTTCCTGATAAATAGTTTTGCTATTGTGAATTTCTTCATACCCAGTGAATTTGAAATATTCTAGACAGGGCTGTGTGTATTTTAGGTGTGTTCCACATGCCTGTGGAAAAGGGAGAAATGAAGCAATTTTCATGTCTGTTTTGTTGAACATGCAGTTTTGTTTGGTAAAGTTAAAAGCTGAGTCTGTCTCGTAACATTCAGAGGCTGCATAAACCAATCTCACTCGATTCATGAGTATTGTAGATTGCTGAAACATATTTCAAAAGTAAACAATGATTTGTTATCATGGACGAGTTGGTGGTTAATGTGTTTACTGAAGAAACTGACTGCTGAGGTGGTGCTTCTATTATTGCTAAAGTACTGAGCGTTGATGGCACTGTTAAGTATAACAGAGTAGTAATTGAACATGAGGAGTGGGAACAAATAGGAAAATGGTGGGAGAAGATGTTTTTGTATATTCGAATCTGTTCACCATGTAAGTGCAAACCAAGCTCCAGATGTAAAAAAAGAAATTTCTAAATAATCTGTAAGAATTCTGCACTCATCATCCTATATGCAGTGACAAATTTCCACAAGCTTCAGGTTCTTTCTGGGATGACTCAACCACGAACAAGTGATTTGGAAAAAAAATATTATCTCTGAAGAGAATCCTTGGTGACAATTTCTTTTCAAGTTATCTTAGGATTTTTCTACTTGCCATGATTTCTTCTAACTCGTGCTTGCCTTGAACATTGGAGACGAGAAATGAATTTGGACTTGAGGATATATCTGTGCCTTTCCACTGCGTGTTAGATGGTCATCTGTGACATTTGCATGGTTGTGCTTTAAATGCGGTGACACATCTGGTTACATAAAGCACAGAAAGCAGTGCACCTCAAAGCCTTCCCGAACGCTTGTACAGGAAGGTTGATGCTGCAGTTCTGACCTCTTTGAACAGTCGACGACAGCGGAGACGTGGCCAAATAGAGAAAGACAGTGAACGTTCCGAGTCGTGACAGAGCTCACTTGACACTCAAGGTCAGTCGTTGCACAGGCTCAGTAAAACAACGGACAAGGCAACGACAGCAATAGCAAATGCAATCTTTAGATTTTTGTTATCTACTGCAAGACTAAACTGTGCTCAGATCACGGGTGAATTGTCTGGTATCTGGCTTAAATAAAGCATAATCGAAATGCTTCAGAACTTCTAGCAACTGAGACATTTTGTTCCCCTGCTTCCAGAGGCATGTCCTGTGACTGGCAGTGTGAGGACAGCCAGCCCCAACTTCTGCTTCTGTCCTAAGCTCTGTGAGAGAATAGAACGAACTACCAAGTGGATTATTGGATTTACTTTTTTTTTTTAATGTAGATTTTTAAGGGGAAAATAATACCTATAAATCTGAAACTTTTGCAGGCCACTTTTTGTGAGCCTTTTATAAGGGCAACACTGGCAGTTGGATACTTGAAATGTGTTCCGTTCCATCAGATTAAAAGGTAATGTGATAATTAATGCATCTACATCTGGATCTTCTTTACTGATGGAAAAAAACCTGCCAGAACACAGACAGGATTTGTCCCTTATACACTAGGAAGTAAAATAACTAAAGTGTATTTTTGTATGTTTGTTCTGCCCTCCTTTCTCTTACAAAGGCACTCGAAGAAGAAAAGTCTCACAGCGTACCATGAACAACAAATTGCTTCTTTACAAGAAACCCTGGGGGTTTGTGGTTTTTTGGTTGGTTGGTTTGGTTTGGTATGTTGTTGTTGTTTGTTTTTTTTTTAATTTTTGCACAAATGCATTTTTCAATAATTTTAATTGTTCAAGATGTGGCCAACGTGCAGCTTGTGAGCACAGAAGATGCTGCCTACGTCCTCAGCAGAGCTGATGTAATCTGCAAACCCAGGACTAAACGCTGCCTCAGTCGCGCTGACATAGCTGGAACAACATCAGCTTGGGAGGTCATGCTTTGGCTTTTCCCCGAGGAAAAAGACCCAGACCATTGCATTAACATTCTGATAGCTCCACGTCGCTCCTCTGATGTGCAAGAAAATGCCATTGTTTCAACAGCAGTTCTGCTTTGTTCAGTTAATGACAGCTCTGGTACAAAAGGGCCCTGTGGGTGGAAGGAACCCATGAGGTGTAACAGGTACAAATCCTCTGCCTTCAGCCGTGATTGAGGCAGTGCTTTGACTAATCACTTTGGTGCCTCACAAGTCCTGTGCTTGACTTATCTGTAGCAATTCCGATGTGCCACTGTTGTCTGCTTAGAGGAAAAACCGAAAACACTAACACAGAAAAAAACCCAAAAAAACCAAAAAACCAACAAAACCCCTAAAAGAAATAAAGTCAATCCAGATGTGATAGCTAAGATTATCTATTAGATATGATAAGGCTTCTATTTAAACATATTTGCAGTCACAGAGTCACAGAATATATCAATTATTCCAAAATCACAATAGTTTCTGAAAGAGTTCATTGTCCAATAATAGAAGTTATTTAAAAACCATGAATACATTGATTTATTAAGCTGGAAAACTTTGATTTTATTCCAGTTTTGATCTTTATCTTTTTAAACATGTGATATGATGAGAGCAAACTTAGTGCTGATTTTAGTCTGAAGCTCTGTTTTACAGTAATCTTTATTGAAAAATTGAACCTTTTCTGTGTAAATTAACAATTATTTTAATGTTCAATGGAAAGCATACAGTAAAAAATCAGTGCTCTTTCTACCAATTGTAAAACTGTGTAACAAGAGTAAAATCTAGCAGAGAACAAAGGAAGAAAAACTCACGTCAGTGGGGAATAAACGCATCACAAACTTTTCTTTTGAAAAATAGATGCTTTCAGTTACCAATCAATGTATTCCTTTCAACACAAACTAGAAATTGTGAGGAAATTCTCCCAGTCTAAACTTGATCTCCGCTTGTGCAGGAATTATGATTTCCCACCTCCCCTTCTTTCTGAAGTAAAATAGATTAAACTGAGCTCAAGATGCAAAGTCAGTGCCCAGAGAAGCTTGTTCAGTGTTCTCATCCCTTCACAGTAGTGGGTGTTGGAGGGGAAAAGTTTGCAGAGTTTGTGCAAACAGTTTTCTTCTGAAACGTGACTTAAAATGTGCATTTGCAGTTAGAGGGAGCAAACCACCACCAACCCCCTCTGAACCCCGCAATTAGTTCCTTTGGGGGTTCTCTGGCACAGCTCAGGGTATTGGTTTGGTTGGTGGTTGCTTTTGTTTGGGATTTTTTTCCTGGCTGAAATGTGGTGGGGACTTGGTCTCACAACTGACACAGTGCTCAAAGAGAAAATATTTTCCTCTCCCAAGGTGATATTGCAATTTAACAACTGCCTTAATTTTAGGCTACAAGTGTTTCCCCACATGACCGTTTTCTCAGAGAAGCCGAGATGAAACGAGGCAGCTGCTTTAAAAACAAGTATCACAGGAATACAACATGGCCTCCAGTTGTGGCCATAACAAGGGGGGCACTGTTTAGTATTCTTCTCTTCCTCAATTGTTTTTAAGGGCTAATGAAAGCCTAAGGAGACACTCAGACAGGCACACTAGCACAAATCCCTATTATTGACCTGATGACGAGCCTTGGTGCTGAAATTTTTGCATGCTGCATCTTTGTAGCCTTCTGTAAATGCTACAAATAGCAGGAAGGGATAGATAAAATGACACAGATGCATTAATTATGATTTGATTACAGAGCAACCAGAGGAGTCTATTCTGAGGAACGTGCAATTAGAGAAAATTCTGAGGACTATCTAACCTTCCGAAATTAAAATTAACTGGGATTATTTGAACAGGGCTTTAACATTTCTGAAAAAAATATCATTCCTCAAGGATCTTACTGCTCATGTGTGATAGATCCTCTCTAGCTTAGCAGATGGGCTTCAGGATAACACAATGTCATCTTCCTCGGCTGCGTGTGTTGCTTTGCTTCACATCACAGTCCCATTTTAGCATCCCTTGCCGGTCATGGACAGGAGGGTGACGCAGAACCTGCACTTGAACTGGAAGGAAACAGCCATCCCTGAGTTGAAGCACATGAAAAGGAAGAGCAGTTTAAGCACTCCTGGGTCATCTGTCCATTTCCTCTCAGTGAAAACAGAGTTTTCCCATCTCACAAGCAAGAAAAATAGAGTTGTGCAATGCTTGTTATGTAGGTTCCAAAGGGAAGGCGCAGATGGAAAATTCCATGCCTTTTCCTCTTCCAAACTATTTAATAGCAGGAACCTATATGATTAAATATGTTAATCTTCTTTGTGGGCTTAAGTGGTACAAACGACTTGAACTTAATTCCATTGATTACACTGGCTGTCAAACAGGAGCAGAATTCAAAATCTCTCCCAGAGCTGACTGGCAGTCTGCAATGTAAAGACACTTAAATCTTATGGAAGTCACATTCTGGGATAGTAATCGTGGGTTTCTTCCCTGCTTTGGACAGGCAGCGTCAGCCAGGGGGTTGATCTTGGGCCTGGAGTGAGTGGAGCAGAGGGTCACACATGCTTGGGCACAGGAGCTGTGGGGTGAGGACACGAGCAGGTCAGGAGGCTCTCAGGTTGTGAACTGCACCACGTGACGGCAGCTGCAAACAAATCATGTCTCACTTGCTTTTCCTGTGTGCTTAACACGTTCCTCTACCAACAGTAGAAGGTTTGGGGTTTTTTTAATCTGATTTTCTGCAGGGCCTAATATTAAAATATTTATGCCTTATGCTTGAAAAATCAATACTTCAGGTGTATGTCAGCTCCCCAGCCTGGAAGAGCAGGGTCTGCCAGGGGCCCTCCTGAACTCTGGGATGCAGTGTCTGCTTTGGGGCTGGAGTGTGGCAGCAGTGGAAGGGAGAAAGGCTCCTACTTCAGGGTACTTTGTGAGACCTGCTATTGCAGAAACCATGGGAAACTGGGCTTTGCTGCTGCCTGGCTGCTCTGACAATGGATGGGGGTTGTGAGAGGGGCACAGCTGGTTCCATTCATCTCCCTGGTGGGTCTGTACTAATCACTGACCTTGCTTTTGACCTTGTTTACCTTCAACAGCAGGGGCTCCAGCTGACCTGACGGTGGATGTGGCCAACACAGCTAATAGATGGGGTCCAAGACAGTTAAAGAATTCCTATTTTTTCCCAACAGGTGCTGAGCACAATTAAGCCAAAGATCAGCAGTGGATTCAGCAGCCTCTCAGTCTCCTTTGCCAATGTAAAATGTAAAAAAAAAAAAGAAAATGTAAGGACATTTTCTAGTGCAGTGCCTTCTTTATTTATTCTAACACTTCTTTTTAAGAGCGTTCAAACCCTCCAACTTCAAAGTATTTCTCTTCCTACTGACCCATGTGTATTTCCCAGGGATAAAACCCCCAGCCAGCAACTTAGGGATGATTTGTCAAGGGTCACTTTAATAAATTAGGTTATTTATTTTCTGCCTGAAATTCCCTCATTGGTGACTAAGAGAAACTTTGCATTAAGCTGTGCAAAGCATAATGAGGTTGCTGTAATGCTTTGATGTGGAAATGCTTAAATGAAAAAAAAAAAAGAAAAAATTTGTATGGATAGAGATAGCTTGCTTAAGGTATCTAGGGACAATTTATATAAACCAAACATAGGTTATACTATAAAGATTATAGGTTTTGATAGTAGCCCCTTAAAACTTCAATATCAGACTTCATAAAAAGGTCAAAATGAAATTATTTTCTTGAACTCTGCTACTGATATTTACAAACTCAGTCCTTTATAAAAACAAAGATCTCTGTGGTATCAGTTATAGAGACATTAATATTAAAATAGATGTACAGTAAGATTTTGTTTCCTCAACCCTATTACAAAGCCATTCTTCATCAACAAACTTACTGAGCAGACTGCTAATTTTTCTGGAATTAAGAGGCTGGAGTGAATTTGCACTATGTTTGTCTCACTTAATGAAGGTGGTTATATAAGAGTTGCTTCCCCTCAGCTGATTGAATTGTATTTCCCCTGACACTTCTTGCTTTCCATGTTGCTTATAGATTATCAAAACAGAGTTTGCTGTATTTTCTTCTTTTCTTCTTGTGTCTTTTCTCAAGGCTTATTAGCACAAAGTAGCTCTGAGCAATGGCTTGGACACCAGAGATTCTGAAAGCCTCAAACAGCCATAATAATGGAGTTGGATGAAGGATGCTGGTTGCCATGGGAACAGTGCATGTGCCACACAAGATAATGTAACTGCTGTAGTGCAGAGATCTGTGCTGCATATTGATTGCAAGATTGCTCGAATTCCTTAGAAATGTTGTGCTTTGTGCTGTGTGTTCCACCTTAGCAAGTGAGAGAAGCTTGTCAGCTGGACCTAATCCAGAGAGATTTTGGCAATTTGAAAAAAGTTGGCTTTTGTGTGTGAGGGGGGAAAAGAAGGGTCAGAACTCCTTGAGAGTATTGTTAGGTTTCCTTGTTGAGCTGACAGTGTCCTAACTGCTGTGTTAAATCAGAGTTAATGAAGTATTGGAATTGAGGCATGAGGGGTGACTGCCCTGAGTTAGAAGTGGCAACAGGAGGCCTTAGGAAACTGAACTTCCACCTGTATAATGTTTCTTATGGTGGTTTGTAACCTGGACAGCTGCATGGTGTCACAGTGCCCCACTGCTCCTTTTGGTGTGCTGCTGAAAAGTTCCTTTTTGTTCCAGCTTGTCAAGGACGAATCTAATTAGAGGCATAGCTGTGCAAAATACTGTGATTAAGAAATATCACACTCACTGACAGCCAGGAGGATGAGGGCAGGATTGGGCATTTCACCAAGCTGGAGGAAGGTAAAACATGCACTTCTGAGTTTGGAGTAATTCTGTATGAGATCGACCACACTTGGTTCTGGTTTTTTTGGCGAGGTTGGGATTCTTTCATAAAAATGAATGAAGTAGGATGGTTTTGCTATAATTCTGCAGTCCAAGTTTCTGGGTCTTAGAATGACAAAGAAACTCTAGTTATTGCCTCTGTATCCCACATCCTCATTAGCATAAACCAGCAAAGCTCCATGTGCTGGAAGGCAGTTGGGTCCACCATTGCTCAGGATGACTGCAGATGAGGTAATGCAAATTAAAACTGTCCTTGTAATGTTATCCCCCTGGGAAAGGTGATGCCAGAAACTCTCACTTGCTTTCAGCAGGATTTCTGGCAATTGGCCACTTGTTAGAGAATGACTGTGTAATTATTGACCTTACAAGGCTTTTGGAAATTATGGACATTGTTTCATACCTACCTCATGCCGTTTGAATCTCTGGCTGTTGTCTGAATCTGCCTCAAAAGCATCAAAACTTTGAGTTAGTAAGGTTTTCTGTGTCAGCTCCAATAAGATCCTTGTCTTGAGGGAGAGATTAGTAACTCAAAATGTACCTGATGTATTATTTGTCAGAAATGTGGCTGAGAGGACATATTTAGAAATGCTGTGGCTACTGTGCCCTCTGGGCATTAGTCACAGATTTGTGTGACTTTGTTCATCAGTATGGGCCATCTCAAATGTGGTGCTCAGATAGTCATTGAATTTATTCTTGACTGCTGTTTTTGGGTTTAGTCCCAGCAGAGCACCTGGTTTTATTGCCAGTTGAAAAAACTTGATTGTATAGGATCATCTTCTCTGGAGTTCTTCTGTGTTTTTTTGTGCTGAGATATCCTGGTTTATAACCAAGACATCTGCTTTGTAATGTATAGACAGTTACATTTTAGAGCACTTAACCATAGTAAAGGAACTAATGGCACTGCACTTTGATATGTTTAATTAAAGCTATTATTTTTTCAGCTTTTTGGTAACACTTTAATGCTTTCTGGGTTTCTGTAATAATTTGTGGGTGAAATCCTTACTCTTGTTAAAAACAAAATATATGTTGAATTTAGTGAGTGAAGTAATTAGTAAACTTGAACATCGGACATTGCTTTGGTATTAAGAAGAGTCCTTCTTCAATGGAACTTGACTCCAGTGGTGTCCATCATCCTCCAGTGGCTGCACCTGGTTGGAGCAGTGCCTCAGGTGCCTTGTGGTCCCTTCCTGTGCAGCTCTTGTGTCCAGGAAGACCAGGACCTTCCTCCAGGTGTCCAGGGATCAGCCTGTCAGCTTTGCAAGCGTGTGTATGTGCATAAATACACTCACATCACACGATGTATTTGTGTTTGTACAGACACATACGCATACTCTACTGTTCTCATCTTTTCCTGCTGTCAGTTATGCTCCTGCTGCCACTTGACAGTGTTTAAGATGATTGCTTGGATTAAGAAGTGTTTCAGTTAGGATCAAAGAGACCAGACTGGAATGGATTGTCAGTTGTAGCTTTTTATTTTTTTGGGCCTGTGCTGTGCACCCAGCTGGAAATGGTTTGTCACCTTAACAGTGTGGTAACATAGTTCTGAATGAACACGTAGCACTGGCACAGTTACAGAGTGTCACTTGTTTTCCTTGGACTGTCTGGTACTGTCCTGGTATATCACCATTTTAAAGAATACTCGGCTTTTAAGTATGGGCACAAGTAGAAATGTCTATAAGGACACACAGCAGCCCATGGTGTTTTATGGTGTTGATGTCTGTGAGTCGACTGCATTGCGCCAGGGAATTTTCAATATCTAAAAGGTGCTTAATTTGGTGAAGGCAGTGACTGTGTTTATAGTATGATATCTTTTCAACTGACATTTTTCAGAAAAAAGTAGAGTTTGAGGGGCTAGATAACAAAGACGTGAGAGACAGGGAATCTGGTGCCACCATTCTATGGAAAACTATCTTGGTTACCAAATGCATCACCTTTCATGCCACCTCTGAGGTGACTTCTCTTGGTTAAACTCCACTGGACCTGAAAACTGTTGCTGATTGCTGAGGTCTAGTGTACCGCATTCTGCAAATCTACCTTGTTCACTGCACTGAAAGCTGGAGGAATGGAGTGGTTATAAAATAACAACACCCTGTAGCTGGCTAAATTTTGGGAGTGCAGGGGTGAGAAAAAATGCAGCTGCTGCCCCCTCCCCAAACCCACAAAGACTCTAGCACATGAGATGGTTGCTGGATTGAATAAAATAATGTTCCCATAAGCAGCATGTGCTGTGGAGAAAAGAATAAGAACGAATATTTCTGAAGAAAACAGCAGGAAAGTGGGACAAGTGTGTACCTTAGAAATGTCAGTGACTGGAACAGATCAACAGTAGTTTTTCCATGTTGTGAATTTGGCCCTGGCATCTTGGTCCCTGAAGGAGCAGAGAAAGGGTTTTGCTGGATTTCAAATGCAAGCAAATGGGGCTCTCTGTGCTTTATCATTCAGAACTCCCTTTTCAAGCTGCTTTCAAGAGGAGACAGCTATGCCTGACAGTGCATGGACACATGTGGTAGAAGGTAGAATTTCATCTTTGTGGGTGTCTGGAAAAGGAGATTGATGGTTTTACTGCATGGCAGTGCTGGGAGGACTGAGAAGAAGATTGTTTTCCCACATTTGCATTCAGCTACTCCAAGTATATCAATTTCCACCGAGCATAAAGGTGATTTTGATTTTACACAAGAGTCTCCAAGGAGGTGTTAGATTGACAAAAGCGGTTGCCAAGGGGCTCCAAGGGACTTGACAGGTTTACAGACTGATGATATACTACTGGGGTTGTCTCAGTGGAAATTGGGTTTGATATAAATAAAGGACAAGGACATTGTTCAAAAGCAATTTAGAGAGGCCATGGAACATTTTGATTTGTCTCAGTATGATTCCTCCCACAAAAGGGAGTTGAACTGTGACTGGTGGAATTTATTACAACTTTATACTTTTGTTATATTGAAAATTGAGCTTCAGCATTATATCCTACTGCTATCTTTATGCAGATTGCATAAAAATAAATGGGTAGTTTATGATGGTAATATCTTGGAGGTGAGGAAGTTTTTAAATTAAAATTATCAAAGAATGTCTTTATTGTAAAAGAGTGTGTATATCTTAGCCAAAGTGGTTTAGTAATGGACAGATGCACATTAGGGAAATGCTTGCATGGACCTTTAAATATGTTCAAAAATTTCCAAGATAATTTTTTATAGTCCAGTTTAAAAAAAAAGAAAACCAAAAACTATTATTTGCAGATCATGTCTGTGCCAGCACTGACATTATTAGAAAGGCAACCCTATTTAGTTTCTTCTTTTGTTCTTTATGTAAGAACCTGCTGCCTTGTCTTCTGAGTAACACAAAAGCTGTTTTATTTCTGAGGAACACACACTTTCAGAGTGAACATTGTAAGAGATTGTTTTTCTTTCATGAGGCCTGTATATTTCCCTTTTGCCATTATTTTTGAAGTTGTATAAAATCCCCACAGAATTGCATTGCAAGGGCAATGCAATTTACTTCATGTTATTTACTTCCAGTGGTTAAAAAGAGAATTGCTGAGAGGTGTGTCAGGTAGGGCAGGTAAACATATGAATGTGTCTGTACCTGGTAGTTAAAAGCCATGTGCATCATGGCTAGGGATGAATTATTTTCATTTATTGGTGTGCTGATGTTAGAGGGGAGATGGAGGGGCAGGGAAATAATCTGCCTTCTTTAAAGGTGACAGAGATGTTGTCTTGAAATGCACTGTATTCAGGCTCCCTCCAAAGCTACTGCAGTTCACTTTTGGCCACAACATATGAGGATTAATGACATTCATGTGTTTACAATCAAGATTGACTGCATACAGTGAGGAAGTGGGGAATCCAAAAATCACAGGAATGACAGATAACACTGATAAACACATAGTAAAGCAAGGAAAATAAAAGTGAGCAGATTTATGGGCATTTTTTCTTCCAGGTAGTGATAAAGATGTGCAGATTGAGGTCAGTGAAGCTGTTAGCAAATGCTCCTGTTGTAGAAGCACAGAAAGAGGGGAAAATAACTGCAACTGCACAGATATGTCAGTTGTACTTCCCTTGTGGATAGAAAGACTTGGAAATAATTAACACTACAAAGGAATGAGCACAATGTAGAGACTCTAGCAGCATCCTCTGGTGTCCTCCTTGGAAAGCAGATGGAAACTATCAAGTCCACGCTCCCTGACTGCCTTTGCTGCACACCGGAGGCTTCTGGCAACAGTGGCAGCAGCAGTGCTGAAATGGTTGCAGCTTGGGGCTGCAGGAGTTGACCCTGCCTGGATCCTTTGGGATCAAAGAATGGCCAAGGAACACGTAAGTGTGGCCATTCTTTTTGTCCTTCATGCACCATTTTATTCTACTTGGTCTGCTACTCCAATTTTGGCTGGGTGGTAATAAGCAAGTCTGCTCTAAGTAATCCAGCTTTCCTCAGGGTTTGGCCCCAGGCCCTTGGAGGAGTTAGGTCATAGAGAAGAGCTGAAGAGTTTTGAATAGCAGCAGGTAACAACCTTGACTTGCAGTACCTCAGTGTGGTCACTGTTTCTTCCTTGCTTCTGGATTAGGGGTATAAGTAAGCAAAAAAACCACCAAAATTCTGCAGAATGCTGTGGCCATTAAAACAAACAAACAAACAAAACCCTAACCAAAACAAAACAAAAAACCAATCAAACACCAAAAACCAGGCAAACAACAAAACCGCTAAGAACTGTTGCTTAAGGACCAACATGGGGTCACAAGAGATTATTGTACTGAGCATCTGGCACGTGTGCCAGCCTGTCTTGTGTCTGAAAGCAAAATATATGTCTGTTTCCATATATTTTTGTCCTTCAGCACTGTATTCATGCACTTGGACAAAGAATGTGTGGTGTAAGAAGATTTCCATGGCTGGCATACATTCTGCTGTGCTTATATTATCAATGATTATGCTGAGATGGTTTCTGTGTGAAGCATGTTGGGAGCCTGTCTGTAGGTTTGCCACTGTAGCTTGTCTTTTCTACTGGGCCGGGCTAGTTAAGATCACACTGCTTTGTTTATTATTTTTTTAAAGGCATTTTCTGTGTTTGTGTATGAAGTGATTGTGTAGTTCTGCGTTTGTAACAAGATTTATTCCGTATCCCTCCCTAGAATGTTTGATGTACAGCAGTTTTTCTCCATGATATTCCTGCCTTCAAATGGAAGGTCTGCACTCAGCCACTAGAAAAGATTGTTGCTTTTCCAGCAGGAAGCTCTCATAGTGGAAACTGCTGAGCTGAAAGAGAGAGAGATGAGAAAGGCCAGGGATCCTTGCAGAAAGCCACAGCCCCACTGGCCTTAATACACTTAGAATGGTGGACAGTGCAGTTCTGTGCATTTAGAAATGCTTATGGGGAGCATAAAATATTGACTGGGTGACAGCTGGGCTGGTGTGACTTTTTGTGTGGGAGGGTCCTTATTTTCACCAGGAAAGCTGAATTGGTTATTGTTCTCTCTGGGATGTGTATCCCTAAAGAATGCTGCTTCCATTTATTTTTCTTATAATATTAATTCAGTCCTAGCTATGTATTTTCACTGTTGCTTCCATAAAATATTTCCAGTTCTAGAACTAAAATAATCTCCATTCAATTTAAAGCAAGGCTCTATATTTTGTTAGTGTAATGATGACAAATGCCTTAAAATCAGAGGTGAAATTCCATTACTGGCTGGATGTGCAGGGGACTCTGAAATACATAATATACTGAATGAGTAGTGTTTGAGGGTGTCTAAACTGTCTTGCAAATAAATGTTTCCAACTTCATGATTTATTTCTAGGGAGCTCTGCTTAGCAGGAGCAGGAGTTATCTCTGCCATGTAGCAGTCAAGATTCACAGTTTTCCTGTGAGATCTACTACTACAGAAATAAAGACTCCCTTTGTTTACAGGAGTGGGGGAAAAAGCGCCCTTCAGGCTGTTGTTTATAGCAGCTGACATGTGATAGAACACCAACGTGCCTTCGCTTGTGGAATCTCAGATTGGCATCTTTACAGGGAAGGGGAATCGTCAGGGGTAGCTCAAAGCTGACACCTTGTCATCTGGCTGTGATAAGCCCTAAAAAAGAGCTGTTGTGTGCGCTGGAGTATGGTGTGCATAATAAAACTCGAATTCTGGAAGAGTTCAAGAGTTAGAAACAGTAGTTTGTATTCAGTAGCTGAATTATGCAAGGTATGGAGTTCTGTCTTGTGTGGAACATTCTCAGGTAACGGGAATTTCTTTGCTAATAAAAAGCTTCAGGATTTGGTCCAATGGATCTTAAAAATGGCAGTGCTATTTGTGGATGTGATTGACAGATGTAATCCCTTTCCTGCTCCCATCTACATATTTCCTTTCCTAGTCTGCACCAGCCGTTAGACCAAAACATAATAAAATGTAGTATTTCAGAACCAAAGTAGACATTAATCATTCAGCATATGGTTTTTCTTTTTTCTTGGAAGTCCAAGGAAGATAGACACCCAATGCCACTGGAATGCACACATATGTATTTTGTCTCCTTTGAAAAATTCAGCCATGCTATTTAATGTAATGCAGTGGTGATTTTATCAACATTTTCTTAATGATGTGTAAATATTTGACATTCCCAAATATTGTGAATGAATTGGAATTCTAAAAAAATAATGCTCCCATAGTTGTTGGGGTTTTTTCTGGCTATTTGATTTCCCACTTGATACCCACGAACACTTTCATAGCCTCAAAGAAAACAACTTTCCTCAGTTTCATCCTTGGCTTTCATGGAGGCAGATGATGATTTGCTGATAGCCATTGCACGAGCTTTCTTTTTTACTGGACAAACCTGAAAAAAAAACCAGAACAGACTATAAAAATGTCCAGTGTAACATTGGCCTTTCTGAAGGGTGACAAGTAAGTCAAAATTTTTGCCTTCTTAGACAACGCACCAGCCCTGCCCTGAGTGTAGTTACCCACGAGGTTTTTGTGAGAGTTTTGTACCTGTGCTGGTGTGGTGCCTTAACACCAGGTATCTATGGGAAAGGTCATGTGGCTTGAAGATGGGAATGATGGAAGTCTAAAACTGGGGATATCTGACTGTGGCCTCTCCTGCTGAGAGGCACTTTTGTGAATGTTCACACAAGAGGGAGACAATATTTGAAAACTATTAAAAATTAACAAACAACCCAAACAAAATCCCAACAATAAAAACACACATAGGAAAAAAAAATTAGAAAAGGCAGGGGCATTTATTCTGCCTTCCTTGATGGAAAGCTTTATCCACAGAAGCTGCCTTAGTGTGAGTGATTAAGCAAGAGAGGCTGCAGTCCATGTGTCCAACAATTCTTCCCCACCATCTCCAAGCAATGTGCCACCTTCCACGGTGTGGTGGACATCATCAAAATGCAGGGTACACAGTCATGGAATGTCTAGACTGGGGAGAAGCTCTGGAGGTCACCAGGCCCACACAGGTGCACTGCGTGGGGTGATTTTTGCTCTTTGTCTACATTTTACTGACTTACAGAAAAAATGTTAAGAAATCATTGAATTATGTACATGTCGCTCAGATTGATCCCTTTCTTTGCTTCTTCCAAGTTGTTCATTGAATGTAATTTTTTATAGCTACAGGGAGATGAAAATTTCTCTCCTTAGTGCAATAACTTTTTAACATGGTGTGCTGTTTGTTTGTTAAAATTCTCTCCATTTAACCAAATACCCTTTTCCTTCAAAGTAACATGAGCTCCCAGTGGAAAATGAGGATATTCACTGCTTAGCAGAGCCAAGGCCTCCGTTTGCACAATCCCTGCAATCTGGCAGTATATTTGGAGTAAGTCCATTGTGACTGCTTTAGATTGGCTTAGAGCTACATCACAGGGGAGAACTCTTCACTCAGTCTGTGCTATGCAGATAAGAACTGATATTTTTCTGTGGAAAAAAAATCTGACTTATTTTGCCACGTATTTTATTGCACTCAGAGGGGTATAGGTTTAACTTTGTTAAGTATTCTTTAAAAGTCCCTATTTCCTGGTTAATACTTGGAAGATATGGCTCCAGGGTAGCTGTGTTGCTCATATTGAATATTGTGCAAACCAGAAAAATTTCTGTTCTTGTGGAGAGCAGAGGCAAGGAATTGCTCATTGTCTTATAGGCAGAAATAGATTTTTATTCTTCTTCCTTTAGGAAGATGAATGCATTTTAGAAAGGAGGTGATCAGTAAAGAATAAAGGAATGTGTAGTAATACAAAACATGGCTTTATTATTTCAATCCAGGTTTTATGGTACCGAGTTCTGGTAAAAATAAAAGAACTTACTGTGTGCCTTGGTATGAACAGGTGCAGCAATTGCTTTTGAAATGAGTCCAAGCAAGTAACATTAAGTCCTCATTTTACACCTCACTGAATGCTGTGCAAAGAGCAGAACTTCCCAGCAGCATAAGCAGATATAATTCCATTGATAGCTTTGGCGCTGAGCCTATTCACTTAAATCAGTGAAGTAGTATCTGCTCATGCCTCAGTAAACAAACCCTATTATATTATATAGGTCAGTGTTTGTTTTGGGACAGTTCTTAGTCTTTTGAATGCTTCCCTTCCAAGGTTTTTTCTATATTCCCCCCCCCCCCCCCAAAAAAAAAAAAGAGCTTCTGTTTCTTCAGCCTCCTGTTTCTGAGCCTGGAAGATTTATGGGACTGATACTGTCTTCCTTCAGCTGAGACTTTTGAGGCCTTGTGTTATGGGAACAGAATTTTGCTTCCAATCTTTTGGAACTTTACTCAAGTTCTCGGTGGGAAGGGAAGGGCTCACAAGATGGATGGATGGATGAATGCACTTGTGGGAGTGAAGCTCGAGGAACAGTTACAGCTCCTTTAAAAACACTGCAGCTTTTTGGGGCCAGGGTGTTCCCAGTTTGAAATCTGGAAGCAAAAGGCTTAGGGAACCTTCCTAAAGCCAAATGCTGCCATGGGAAACGTGGACAGCTTTGTTTCTACCTCGGTAGGTGAGCAAGTCACTGGAAAATGGTCTGTGTAGTTGCCTTTAATTGGTAAATAGAAAAGTAATTTGAAAAAGCATCAGTACTGATTCCGGCAAACCCACTGTTCATGAGTGGTGATTTGGTCACAAAGTTTTATAACAGCCTCTTATGAAGAGCTGCCTTGGGATTGGATTCTCTGTGGCAGGTAAGGAAATATTCTGCCTTGCTCTACTTCTCCCCTCCCTTCTCCTGCCATCCGCATGCCAGGGACAGGAAGGAGTGATTGGAAGGGATTTTTCTGCTGTATTCCCTAGTCCTGTAGCTGTTACCTGGGAGCTCTGCAGTGAGGGTGGGCTGCTGGGCAATGGTCTTGCATTAGGCTCGGCATTTTTTCCAGAAATAATCTCTTGTTTTGTTTTACCTTAAAAATCATTGAGGTAAGATCATCTTTTGAATATTTCTGTCAGTGTTGCTAGTTCCAGAAAACAGAAAAGTTCAGTGCTTACTTGGGTTCTCTCACTTAATTGCTGTGAAGCCTTTTTTTATTTTGTTTTGGTTTTTAATTGTAGCATTTGTAGTGAGGGAAAAAAAAAGGACGTTCAGCCATCCCAAATAAATGGAACCATTTCCTAACCCTTGCAAGATCTCTCTTGGATCCATACCTCTTTGCTTTCACGAGTGCTTTCCTCCTGCTGTTGAGCTTTGTTAAACCTCCTGGGTGTCACCTTAATTTCAAGCATGTGTTTAAATCTTACTAGTTTAAAGCAAGTCTTATCCACTTTAGTGTAGAGGCAAAAAAAGCACAAAACTACGTTCAGAGAGGGGAAATATGTAGTTCTCATCAAGTGTTAAGTTCTGAAAAAATATATTTTGCCTGTGCCATCACTGTTGTCTATAGTTAATTAAAGTAATGCTGAACTACAGAGCTTGAGAATGCAGCAGTTATTTGCTTCACATTTGGAAGGTGACATTCCCAGCTAGATGACCTAGAAAACTGTTTTCAAAAAGTAAGAAAAATTAGTTCAGGAGGGCTATTGAGCATGCAGCACTCTCCTCAAGAAATTACAGAGTACCTGTCAGCCATGGCACTGTGACAAGTGTTCAGCCTGGGGGTGGTGACAAGTGATGAGCTATTCAGAACACAGAACACCTCTTCCCTTCCACATCTTGGGGGAGCTTGTAGAGCTGGGCTGCAAAATTCATGTGTTTGGGGCTTTTTATGAGAATTGATAAACTGAGCAAGGATATTCCATTGCCATGCAATAAACATGGCACCTCATGGTGCTGCTGGGTTTGGTTTTTAAAGTGCTTTTCACAGCAGGTTGAACTAATTTGCAAATTCTTTGAAGTAAATTGACCCTACCACATAAAACAAGGATAAAACTATGTCGGTCACTTGTGGGGCTTTCTGTAGCAGTTTTCATGTGTGGTGGTGGTGGTTGTTTTTTTTTTCCTAAAAGAAGCTGTTTAGCAATTGGATTTTGAAAATCAACTCTTTTTGGTTTTACTTTTGCTCCTAAGTATGAAAATGCACCTTCTAAAAACAGTGGAAAGGGAAATTAGTCCAAATTCATTATTCCAAATACATAGGACTTTTGCTTTCTTCCCTTTAGATTTGTTTGTCAGAAGCCAGCATTTGGCACTGTTACCCATGTGCCTGTGGGACTTTCTTTTCAGCTAAGGGTTGGAAACCTAAATGGGAAGTAACTAAACACTACCAGGTTGCTGCTGTAGGCTGAGGAAAATGAGGTTTAAGTGCCTTTTGCATTCTCGCTGGGTTTCTGACCAGCATTTCAAAGAGTAATTGTCCTCAGTGATTTAATCCTGTGGTTTCCCTTGAGTCCAACTATTGTGACTGGATTCTGGGAGCTGAGAAAAAGAGTATAAAAATACCTGTAGAGCAGATCCATGAGAAATAAGACTTATACTTACATTTCTCATTATTAAGTTTGTTCTTTGATTTAACAGCTTCCTGGAATCTGGGATGTGCTACTAGTCACATCTGGGGCAGAATTCATCAGCTGTTTGTTAGAAAAAAGCTACTACAGGTCGACTGCATGCAATTACCAAAGCTGAAATTTTGCCAAGACTCTGGACTTACTTTTCAGAAAGTGCCAAGGCATCTTTCACAGTCACGAATCACAACACTTACCTTTTGGATGGGACACAAGGCTGGGCTTATTGTGAAAATATGATTGCAGAAATAATTTGCCTGGCAAGTAAATAGTGTCTGCATGTGGTAGTATTCCTCAGGAGAAGAGAGTGGAGCTGCCAAGCAGCACAGATATATTGTATGGGGAAAGGAAAAGTATTGGTTACAGGAGGATGTAGGTAATCGGTACCATATGGTGTTCCCATCTCCTTTCTTCAACTGAACAGTCATGTATTACAGTGCAAATAGCTGAAACTGCTTCAGACTGTAAGTTATAATAACTGTAAGTTATTTTGGATGCTCAGTGATAGCCTTGAGACCTTTGGGACTGTGAAGGCCTTCTTCCAAAAAATCTTGGTTGTTTGCTTTCTCATCTGGAACCAGTGGCATTGACTACGCTGAAGAAACGGTAGCCAAAGATGAACTCTGCTTGTATTGAGCATCAGCAAACAAATAAGGCTTTAAATACTGATATCAGATACCTGTATGATATTTAGGAGGTGATAACTGTAAGAGATGAATGATGAAAAAAACAGTTCAGTTCTATAAGAATGGGTGCTGCTCTGTAAAGAAAGGTATGAAATGGGGTAAGAGGCAGAGAGACTAGGAATGCTAGAAGCAGCACAGGAGTGTGTAGTGCATGTGCTGGGCTTCTGAACTGTGCTGCAAAGAACAAATATTTTCCAGAAAGTTTAGTCAAGAATAATGTTCTTTTCCCAGTTAGTAGGGAATGTTCAAACACGAGCGAGTATTCAGATTTTTATATGTAAATTTGACCTCTGGCTTTCTGAAGGCCAATGGAGCAGGACTTTGCAAACCCCAAAAGGCACATTAGTGGTGAGCAGTATCCAAATGACATTTCAAACACTAAATACAGTAACTCCCGCTTCTCTTATATCCCATTTATCATAGTTCTATCTGTCTAGCTAATTTAGTGAGCCTTGTCATATGACAGATTATTTATCCTCATTTCAGACTTATTTCACTTATCTAAGATTTCCCATTTGGATGAGTGAAGGAATATTGCTGGAGTGCAATTCTCCACTATTTAAGAGATAAACTTCCAAAATCTCAATGTAGGTAGCATCCAGAACTTCACTTACAAATCGGTTCTTGACCCTATGCCTTCTCATTAAAAGCCAAATATTTATTATTTAAAAACCGATAGTCTGTGCTATAGTAGAGAGTCTGTGTTTGCTAAATCTGCATCTGCATATCTCTAGTCCTGGTAAAATGTCATTGTCTTCTGATGGTCATTGCATATGAAATCGTAATTTACTTTTGTTCCCTTTCCATAATTCTCTGTTGTTGTTATTGTTGTCTCATCACTGCTGCTTGTAAATTTTTCCTGCTTGGCATGGCATCACAAAACAAGCATGTTCTCAGGCTTCACAGGGGACCGGCATGATCCTTCCAGCCTGGGAGAGCATGGCCTGTCTGAGCTGTCTGGACAGAAGTAGTTGTTTCTGTCGCATTATCTACTAGCACGCTCAGGTGCTGCTCCTCTTTGCCTGGAGATCTTCCCAATTCTGGCAAGACACAGGGGCAAGGTGGCACCTTCTGAACAGAACCAATAGGTAAATAACCATATACAGGCATTGGAAATTTGGAAATGAAGGGATTTCCTGCAGCACAAAACACAGGCTTTTAGTACAGCATATAGTCACCTCTGGCAGCTCCAGTGGCTGTCCTGTCCAAACACAGAGGGAATGTCTCTATGGATCTGTGCTCTGCCTCTCAGTATTGCTCTTGCTCACTTTTTTCCATCACTTCAGGATGTCCAAACAGCAAGCGGGGGGGGTGAAAAATTGCAATCCCAGCTGTCCCAAGAAGGAGTTAATCTTCTCCTACGGAAGAGTGTTTCAGAAGCGTGAAGTGGAAGCAGGGAAGACTAGGAGCTGAGCTGAGCTTCAGAAAGGCTTGTTCTTGGGACTTTTATCAGCAAAGTAAGGTTTCTCTGTTGTGAGAAAGCCCTGTTTCCCTCCCCCAGTGCTGCAGGCTGTCAAAACGTGACTGCCTGTGGGAGTTTGTTCACGCTCTGTGTTGGTCTTGCCCTCTCTGAGCTGCTTTATGTTTTTGCCATTGCTGTGATTTCTGCCGAGGTCTGTGATCTCTCAGATAGGTCAAGTTTGCCTAAGAGTATTCCAAGTGTGTCTGGCAGTAGCCTTTGCATCATAAATAATGAACATTTCCCATGAGAAAGCTTGAAGAAAGTGGGTGGTGGTGAATTATTTGATTGGGAGAAGGAGGCATATGTGTTTTTTTTCCCTTGCTGCTGCTTCAGAGAACTGCGCTCCCTGGCTGGAAAATATAATGGCTGTATGAATTGCTATTTAATCAGGGATGCTAATTAAGTCTTAGCTCTTTAATGCTTTCATGGGAGATCTGTATATGATTTACAGTGGCTGGAATTGCAATTGCAGGCAATTAAGCTGTTCTTGGCTTTGTAGGACCTGAAAGTACAATTTTATGAGGGATATTCAGGACTCAGAGAGATCCTGTCAGCTTCAAAATTTTCATTGGTCTGAAGATAGGAGTTGTTGTTAAAAGGAAATATTCTAAAGCAGTGAGGCAATGAAACAATACATTTATTTCAGATATTAAGTAGCTTTTTTTGTGTGTATAATTACAGCAGTACATTCACTTTTTATGGCACACTTAATATAATTGCAGGTTAAATATAAAGCCTATTCTGAGCAGAAAGTTTACTTGGTTTTTTAGCATTGCTTGTCTAGTTTTATAATGCAGTGAGAAAGCGTTGGGGCTACCTGCTGTCTTATGAGGTGACTACAAAGAGTTCCTACTTATGGGTCTGAGCCATATTTTTGAAACAAGTGAGTCCCAGCATGATGGTCTTAAATGAGAAATTTAAGAAGCGGGACAAAATGTGTGGAATACTTGCCCAGCTTATGTAGTACAGTCAAAACCAACCCAGGAGCTAAATATTCAGCAGAAAGCGAGCAGTCTGCTTAGTGATTAAGAATAGGCTGGGATTTTTAGGTTTTGAGGGGTTTAAGTGCTCAAATATTATATCATGGTAGTTGCTATCAGTGAGACATTGTGGTGGTGGTCTTTGGTCCTGCAGGAGCCGGTTCAGTAATCATCCAATAATGTGCTGTTTCTACATGGTGTAAGGGACAGAAAGGAGAAGAAAAATATTCATATATCTTTATCTGAATACTGCTTGGAAGGGCAGCCTGCTCTCAGGAGAAGAGTAATTCGGAGAAATTTCAGATACTTGAAGCAGGAGAAAGAACAAGACGGACTTGGGAGATTTAGACTGAAAACATGGTATGTAATCACGGCTTGTGAGACTAGAGGAGTGTTTCACTTTGCCTTTAGCAGAGTCAGCTCTCTTTCCCCCTTTCTCCCTTACTGTCACTTCTCAGTAGGGCAGAGTGGGGAGGCAAAGTGGAAATGCAAAGGTGAGGTTTTGGACAGTGAGGAAGTTTGTGAATGGGCACAACGATGTCACCACCACCAACCTCAGATGTCACTGAGCAAAGGTTGGATGGTTGGTCTTTGCCTGCTCCAGGAACACAGGTTGGGAAGGTTACTTTTCCTTGGGCTCACTGCATTAATGTCATTTCTCAGCCAGGTACCACTCCATTGAGTCACTAACGTGTTGTAAACTGTGGGCCTGCAATGATAAACTGACAAATATTAATTGAGGGCAACAGGAGCCACACACTGTGGCAATGCAAATGGTGTTGAAATTACCAGTGCCAACACAGCCAAGCAAATCAAACTAGCTCAGCAAATTAGCTCGGGTACTAGAAATGCTACAGTGGGGAAGTTGATGAGCTTATTCAACCAGGCTGTGTGCAGTAGCTGAGCTGGCATTTTCAGAGCCTTCTTAACTGCCTTGGTGCTGGACTGCTTTGCTTATGTAGAAAAACACTTGCTGTAGCTCATGCTGATTTCTTGTGTGATATGTGGAATCTTTACCACCAGCACTTTAGGTTTTCTTTGTGCTTATCCACAGTGAAGAGGTTTGAAGGGGTACCATCCTGCCTTCAGTCTACTCTGAGGTACTTTCAATTAGCTAATAATCAAATAAGTGGTAAAAAAGTAGAAATTACAATTGTAAAGGTAGATAATAAATGGAGGCTCTGTCTGCTTTGCATTTGAAACCTCTTCTGGAGCTCAGATTAGCTGCCTTTGTCCTTCAGGATTCTTCCAGGTTTATTCTCTGCAAAGCTTTTACTACACACTGGTTTGATGTTTAGCTTACTACTGTCCTGCCCCTCTTTTGATCAAACTCCACAGGTGAAGAGGGAAGTTGTTTAGAGCACAGATGGTCAGACTTCAGATGCTGAAATCTCTCCAAGGATCTGGATGCCCCATTTACTACTAAAGTGTTCACTCCAATGTATGGGAATTGGTGAGATGAATCTTTTGGATGCTGCAAATTGCAGAGAGGATCTGATTTTGAGAGAGGAAGAGGACAGGCATTATGTAAGCTCTTCTTTTTCAGTTCATAGTGACCTTTGAAAACTTGAAGGTGATTCATCCCAGACTGCCATGCTGACCTCTATAGGGGAAGAGGTTGCACTTTGGCATGTTTACCACCTTATTCCAGACCATGAGTGATGCGGAAATCTTTGTGCTATAGAGTGAGATATGGTCTTCATGAAGAGGACTAGGCTCCAATTCCAGGTTAATCAGTTCCTCTTAGATGGTTGTGACCATTTCACCTTTCTGAGTCTCCATTTATGTTTGCTGTAAAATAAACAAATGGTCCTGTATTGATTTTTGACATTTGAAAGCTGCTACGTGTAACATTCTAGCAGGAGGGAGTTGTTGCTGGTGAGAGAACTCACAGGCATCATGCAAAATCAATATTTCCCTGATTTGTTCCAGTGTGAAAATACATGTTTTTCTAAGATCTTTCCATGTATTCACCTAGAAACCTGCTCCTGCTTTGAAGGGTTGTCTGGGCAGTACTGAGATACTAATTGAAGTAAAATGCATCGATCCTGAAGAGCCCTTGTGGTAGAATTAAGTGAAACCTTTGGAGGGAGAAGTGTGGAGTAGAGCATGTACTGTGGCATGGCAGCAGAGGAACACATGCTAATCCAGTCTAAGTAACATTGGGAGACTGGAAGCCTGCAGATGAATAACATTCCTCATCTATTATCCACAAGCAACTGAGAAGACGCATTTTCTTGATTGGCAAAAAAAAAAAAAAAGACCGCCCTAATTTTCAGGCTGTTTTCTCAAATAAATTAAGGAAGAGTGTTATTGCATCTGTGATTGCCTCAGGACACTTTTCTCAGATCTCCACTTGAGAAATTCTGGCACAATAATCTAATTTGGAGACACTGAAATTAGGGGTCATTTGTAATACTTGGATGCCAGAAATGTGCTCTGGAGTGTGTGCACACCTGGCTTTTTCCAGTGAAGACCCTCTCTGCTGGATCAGGGCAGAGTTTGGTGACAGGCCCATTTTACAAGTGGTTAAGACTAGTATTTCCAGATGCGCTTAAGAAGCTGTTTTTTTGCTGATATTGGCTTAAATATCAATTATAGATCTGATCCAAAGCAATGTTAAAACAAAGAACTGAGTGCTACAGACTTGCTGCTTTTGAGTCCAACTGGGTTTTTTGTTTTATATTTATTTCCCATATGAACACGTCTCATCCACATATGACCATAAAAGGACTTGTCTGTGTTGGAATTCAGGGGGCTTGAGTCATTTCAAAAAGAAACACTCAAAAATGTGGCTTCTTGGGAGACTGTGGAGCACACTCCACTGGTGAGAAGTAGATGGCTTATTACTCTTCCTGTTGTGAGGAGGAGCTTGAGTGATTGCTGCCTTAAACCAAAAGTTGGGCTCCAGCTGGAGTTCTTGAAGCAGTCCAGCTTGGGGAAGAGGTTTGAGCTGTGTTTTTATTACTGCTAATTTCATTAATAATAGAGCTTTGTCCAGGAAGAGACTTAATTCTTGAATCAGAAATATAACGTGGCCAGTCTTTGCGAACGAAGATCTGGGAAAGGTCTTTTTACCTTTCAAGCCTGCGCAATGGATTTTTTAG
>JAWWLV010000024.1:18581512-18592704 GCA_035041135.1 Platyrinchus mystaceus
TTGACATTAAAACCTATTGCTCAATCTAGGGGGAAACTGCTGAGAAATTAATTGGGTCAAAAATATTCTTGAAAGAACTTGTCTCTAGGCAACTAACAGCTGAGGAAGGTAGTCTAATATTATTAAAAAGGATATATATCTACAGGATGTCATGCTTTCTGCATTTTCTGTCTGTCAGTGAAACATTTCATACATTGTAATTTAGAGGAGCTGTAACTATTGGTTGAATTGATTGCACTGCTGAAAATTGATAAAACTTTACATACATTCTGGTTTTTTACAATTTCAGCCCTCATGATAAATATTTCCGAATATATACCTATCTGATTATATACATATCTGAATATATACATATATACACTTCATTTATCTGAAGTGTGGCTATGCTTTCTGTTTGGAGGGCACATCCTTGGCAAAAATGCTTTCTGGGGATACAAGAAGTATTTGATTTATAACATATGAGAATCAATCTTGTGTCTCTAACCTTCACCATGATGCACCAATCTGATTAGACTTTCTGTGTCTGTTGTTTTTCATATATATGAGTAAATCACATACAAAAGAAGTGATTTTGTAGGATCAAGGGGTCAAATCCCTCAACTGTAGGTGTATCATCTTTATCAGAAGAAAGAGCACTTTCTGTTCACAGAGCAAATGCCATAGTTCATAGTTTGGAATTCTGAGTGTTTCCAAGCTGGAAATCTTTTCACACAGATCTTTTTAGACTGAAACAAGGATTTTTAGGGGCACAGCTTCCACTGAAGTCAAGTGATTTTTCATTTGTCATTGAATGGATGCAGCCTTAGGCCAGTGATGGGTATAATTGAAAACTCCTCCCCTAAATGTAATCCTGCAGTGCATTGCATTGTATTTTCTGTCCAACTTGCCTTGCAGTTCTGCACTGTGGAAGGATTCATAACAGCTTTGGTGGATGAATTTCCCAAGTTACTGCGCAACCGGAGAGAAATCTTCATCGCTGTCGTGTGCATTGTTTCCTACCTGATAGGGCTGTCCAATATCACTCAGGTATGTGCTGGGGGACACTGGGGTTCATGTCTGACATACAGAATATGCCTTGTTTCTCCCTTTCCCAGTCCAACCAGGAATACTTACATTGAAGTGTAGGGATCCTCCTTCCACACTGTATATAGGTTTCAGGCAGCAGACATGAACTTATAAGTGTAAAATGCCTGTGGTCCGTGGATGCAGTGTGTGCTGCAGGGTTCAGGTGACAAAAAAATGCACATCTCTGCACTCTTACAGTCCAAAAAGTGGCAGCTAGAGATGTTGACCTTGCTTCTAGATTGCAAACTATTTGAGGGGAATGATTGAATTATTAAACAAAAAGTACTAAAGTGAAATGAAACCAGTTAATTAGATTCTGGCAGCAATCTTAATTTTTGACTTCAAGCCTTCTAAAACTTTAACTCTTTCACTTTAATTAGTTGACATTAATATGTCCCTAACCTATTCGCCACTGTTATTTTGTAGCTTACATTTTAATCTATCTTGAAATTGGAGTCCTTCCTATATTTTTAACACTCCCTTCTTATATGTTTTAGGGTGGAATCTATGTGTTTAAGCTTTTTGACTACTACTCTGCCAGCGGAATGAGTCTCTTGTTCCTTGTATTCTTTGAGTGCATCTCAATATCCTGGTGCTATGGTAAACAACATGTTTTTATTTTTTCCCTAAGTTTTGCACATCATTTGCACTTCACCTCCTGATCTTATGGTTTGTGTGTGCACATACTGAGAGTGGAACTGAAATTGGCCTTGGTTTCTATGCGTGTAATTCCACTTGTAATTCCAAAGTTGGCCTGTGGAAGGTACTGCTGCCTCTTTCAACACCCTGCCTAGAGGCCTGGAAGTCATTAGATGCTGGTGATGTCAGGAATAATAAGCAGCTGACATCTCATCTCTTTTCTCATCCCCCTTCCTTGAAGAGTCTTGATCTTCAGAGGTGTTTCGTGCTGCTCTTCTCAATGTAATGTCTTAGGGCTTTGGGGCTTTGTAATGTTTCCTTTCCAGAAATGGCTCTGTCACACCAGGATCTTGCAGTGAGAGGTTAGGGCATAATTGCCCTAAAATATCCAGAAACCTGGACTGGCAGGCACTGGCTATAAAGATTAATGGATCTGTGTCGTATTTTTCCATGTGACCTTAGTTCTGTGTCAGCTCGTACAAGGAGCTGCTCCAGCGATTACCAAGGCACTTCACTTTATGTTACACAATTGATTGAAAGCTGGATAACTGGAGTCTTCCTGCTGGATTTTAATGGGATTGAGAGGATGGAACAAATTTTATAGGAGAGAGATACTGCTGATGAATCCAGGAAATGCAAATGGAAAAATACACCGGCTAAATAATGAAGAAATCAAAGTTATAAATACTGTGATACACTGTGATGGGCAGCAGCAGCAGGAGGGCTCCTCTTTGATTTCATATCCACTTTTGCATGTACATGGGGTGCACCAGAGTGAAGCTGATTGATGTTAGGATGGGTTGGGTTCTTATAATTTAACTTTTAAGATACATTCTAAATTTCTCATTCTAATAAGAGTTTAAATTAACCAAGTGTGGGTTTTTTGCATCTGGCCTTCACACGTACAAACTTCCTCGATCTTTACATGGGAATAAGTTTGCAGACCTCTTAATTAATTAATGTGGATATGGAGGAATGAGAACAGGTGATTTTTGGTGCTTCTGAGTTTGCATACTTTTTCCCTTTCAGATAGGTGAAAAGTTAGGTTGGGATCTGTGTAGAGCTTCCAAATATATCTCATAATTTATGACAGTGTCTCAGAACCACTGAGCTTTCAGTTGACTCAGTTACCTGATATATTTCTATACTGTTTCTTATTTTTATATTTAGGTGTTAATAGATTTTATGACAACATCCAAGAGATGGTGGGATACAGACCCTGCATTTGGTGGAAACTCTGCTGGTCCTTTTTCACTCCTATCATTGTGGCAGTAAGAAACAAACTTTTATTATATGGTCCAAAGGATGTTAAATGAGGTGGCCTGTGTACTACAGCATTGTCATTTCCACCCCCACAGGTTCATATTAACTCTGACCTCATTCCTTTTTTAAGGATTTCAGCATTCCATTGAAGGTAATTAGCAAAAAACCCCAGAGTCATTAAGGGAAGCTTGTCTCCTAAAAAAGTAGCCAAGATTTTATTGTATTAGACCTCTGGAAATGGTAACTAGTCAAGAGTTTCATTGGCAGAGATGGAAAACTGTAAAAAAACAAACTTTGAATATTTCTTGTATTCTTAGAATTTTACAATCTCTTAGAAGTCCATATTTTCCAGATACACAGAGATACCCACATTCTGTAAACTGAATTCCTTCACAGGCACTTATTCTGGTGACAGAGAAGGGTTATAAACTGAAAGTCTTCTCTCATGGCATTCTGTGTCATATATTAACCACTTTTATACCGCTGGCAAACTTTGCAAGGATTCTGTGTATTGGAAACCAGAGGATATTCTTTTCCTGACTCTAAACTTTACCCAGTCAATCCCATATAGAATATCATGAAATGATAAGTAAAGAAATGTAAGTTTGCTGCACATAATATAGTTAACCCAAATGCAATATAAAAAATGAATCAGGCAGCCACTAGCACACATGACACAATACTTGCCACTCACTGACATTTCTCTGATAGTCCCATACAGGTAGCCATGGAAAAGCAAACGAGGAGCACTGAAGAGACAAGGAAATGTTTTTATGTTGAGAGTTCCTTGAGTCATCCCTACCCACATGAAGGCAGCTTTCATTTTTCTAAAAATGAGTGTTCAGGAAGGCATAAGAAATGCATTTTTTGTTTATTTTAGTGGTCCAGTAGGAAGATGACCAACGCTGTACGTAAACCTGATCAGATTTCTCCTGTCCTGTAAAGTCCTCAGCAGAATTTGCTGCCAGTCAAGTTCAGAGGAGTGATGACATGCTAATAAAATCTGCTCCTCTGCATTCTCCTCTGGGAATGCATTCTGCACAAAGGATCGGCCTGGGATCAGAATGATCTTCCCTTTCTCCTGGGTCACTCTAGCAGATTTCCCTGATGCAGGCTGATTTAGACATTTGGAACAGGCCAGGATAGGAGTTTTCCCTGGGAATACCATGTTTGCCATTCACCATTCGAAAACAGCACAGAAGCAACCCACGGGTGCTGCTGCTCAATGGCACAGTGGTCATGTGCATGCAGGTGTTCCCAGGAGCCCACTTTCACCACACCCTCATCCCTCTGGCTCTGTGCAGGTTATCAGTGGAATTTACTAACACCAGTGGATACCCCCAGCAGGATACCTGGAAAATCTGAAATGCAGGTTATGTATATGAAAGCATAGTGTTAGCATGAAATATTCATTTTGGTAAGAAGCTTCTTGGGAAACTTCAGAAAAAACTCTTGAAGCCAGAAACTCTGGGAATATTATTCAAGTCTTCCTTTCCACTGTATTTTGCAGGGAGTGTTTATCTTCAGTGCTGTCCAAATGACTCCTCTCACAATGGGAAGTTATGTTTTCCCAAAGTGGGGCCAAGGAGTTGGCTGGTTCATGGCTTTGTCTTCTATGGTGCTGATACCAGGCTACATGGCATATATGTTTCTAACCCTGAAAGGCTCCTTAAAACAGGTAAGTCTCTTTTTCCTGACCATCTTCAGACCTGTGCACACTGATCAAAGCTTGCTGGGCAGTTATTTTCTGTTACATGTTTCTCCCTTGCTTAGCCCAGTTATTTTGCATCAAGCTGAAAAACATAAAAGGAAGTACCAATCAGACAAAAAGACAAGAGGGTGTCTGTATCATCTGTTGTTAAACATAATTGCCCATGTTATGTGTGGTCTTTATCTCTGGTTTGACGGTTGCAGACACTTTGCATTGTAGCTCTTTACACCTAGAAAACCGAGTAGCAGTTTACAAAATATGTAAATGTGTCCTAATTAATGCAAGGCATACTGTCATGAATCAAGACAGGGGCTCCTCTGGGGAACTGGAATCAAACTCTTAGGACTAATCCACGTAACTCTTGTTTTGACTGAGTCTGCTCAGTGACCCTGTTTAGCATCCCCCTGTAATGTGATCAAAGACTTGAGCTCCTGCTCTGCACTACACCTGTTTTGAGTTAACTTCGCTCTGCTGCAGCAGGCAGGAAGGAGGTGAAAAACCTTGGGAGCACTTCCCTTTAGTCTTCATGGAAGGGATTTCTGTGAACAGTTACCTCATGAAGAACACTAGAAGCTCTTTTCCCATTGAACTGTGCTCTCAGCCTCTCCCTGACTCCTTATTCCAATTTTTACAAGGAGATGACACTTCTCATGTAAGAGAGGCTTAAGTCAATTCTAAGGTCCTCAGAGATGTGCTGCTAAAGGACTGGGAAATGCTGATAAGGTTACTGACCCACACACTGTTCAGTAACCACCTACAATCACCATACCTCATTTTTTTGGAATCTGGGTGCATCCTCATTTTTCGCTCTCGAGCTCCTGCTGTGCCTAACAGCCCCTTCTTCAGCCCAAGTGCTGAAACTTCCATCTCTGCCTCTATGATTGTGGGAGCCAAACAGTGTCAAGATGAATTGGTCTGTATTTCTGGAAAATTCTAGAATCAGCTGACAGAGCCATCTTTGCAAAGGGCTGGATGATCTTTAGCAGAATTGATGTGTAATGTCTCATGAAATTCTCAGACCTTGATCCAAATATTTGTCTCCAGCAAATTTTAAAAGACTCAGGCTTCAAAGAGGTCTACAAAAAATTTCTGGGTTTCCCCCTCCTCCCCCCCTTCTGTTCCTAACTCCTACATTTTTATTACCTCTCCTTTGGTCTTACAGAAACATTTACGTGCAAAGGGAGAATAGTTGCTCTAAAATACATCTACTGCTTGGGCAGAGTTGTGTAAGACTGTGGTAAAAGTTCCTCATCTCAGTACTGCTGTGGATTAAGGTCTTGTTTTTAAAAGCATTGACAAACAACCACAAGGTAATGAGAGGAGCCTGCACCAGTGACAGGCTCTGAGGATCTCAACAGGTCTCCCTGCAGTCTCTCCTCATTTCTTTTCCCTAGGAAAGCCCCCTTGTTAATGCCTGCTGGCATCCAACATTTTGCACTGGGTCTTTCAGCTCCTACTGTCACATTGAGAATAGAGCTAAACCTCCCTTCAGTAGGCGTGGCTTAGTGCTGGTTTGGTCCCTGGGGAGACAGGCAGTTGTAATTCTAGTTCTAATGCCTCAACACAAGTGTTTAGGATTGTTTTAAAAACAATTAAAAAAAAAAAAAAAAAAAAGAGAAAGCTTAGAAACAGTTTTTTGGCTGCCTCACATTTATTGTTGTCCTTTAAACAGCGCATCCAAGTGATGATTCAGCCAAGTGAAGACATCACTCACCCTGAAAACGGGCCAGACCAGGCCCAACAGAGCAACTCTGCTAACAAAGAAGCCTACATCTAAACTTCTGTATTGTAAAAGTACCAGAAAAAAACCCACAAAAAACAAAAAATATGGTTGAATATGACCACAAAATTATGTCTGAGAATAAAATTACCTACCTCTAGTGGCAAAAAAAAAAAAAAAAAATTAAATAAAATAAATAAAAAAAAATAAAGCAACAAGGTTATCTCCACTCTACGGGAATCGCCATGGGTATGATCCAGCCATCATGCGAGCTCAGATGTTGACAGTGTTTTTGTGTTCTCCGGCAATCCACAGACTGTTAATGTTTTTATCCTTTCACAATAATAGTTGCATACCTTGGAATTTGTAAATTGATGTGCCAAGACCTTTTTAATCTACCTTTTAGCACGACTATTTGAAGTTTTGTGCTGCTGATTTTTAGTAGTTTATCACTGTTTCTTACCGCTGAATCCCAAGACTGTTATTTCTGACTTTGCAGGAGTAAAATTAAGTTTGGATTGTTTTGTACAAAAGAATGAAGTATTTTGTAAACAAGTGATTTCCAGTGAAAAAGTCTGCCCTTAAAATTTGTTCCAGCTGAGGCCATTTGAGGGGGAAAAGACTTCCTTCAATTAACAGCAGCCACAGCCTTTAAAAACATTCTTAGTGCAAATTGAGCTGTCTGTGGCAGTACAGCCCTGGCTGTGCTCTGCCTTTCAGGTGACTTTCAAATAAGGTCATAAATTTCTTTAAAAATACATATACTGTTTCTTATAAAAAGAAGGTGTCTTTGTGAATCAATACATGAATTGCAGATGTTAGAGGCATAAATAGGAATTTTAACATAAATAGGAATTTTTTTTAGCAAAGTGATATCCAAGAGCTCTTAAAGATTCCCAGGAGTAAAATACAAAGTATTTGCAATCGAAGCTCAGAGTGCTTGAGCTGTTATTATGCTGTTATTATCCTACTATTATTGCATTGTCACCAAAAAGAAACCAAAACAACGGCTTAAAGATCGAAGTTCTAATTTAGGATTCAATTCCCAGCTGTCCTTTTTCAATCTGTTAAAGGACTTTAACAGTTCCTAATAAGCAAAATACAGAATATGGATCATTAGCACTTTGGGAACAGTTATATTTTGATTCCCACTTGACTGGTGGTGGTGAAGGCACGAGGCACAGCTATTTCAATACGATGCAATCTCGCTCTGGGCTCTGTCTGCATTTGCCACACAGCCAGAAAGCCCCACCAGCCCCTGGAAGTTTTCCCTGTGTGGGGAATGCAGCGTTAGCCCCGTATGGCATTTCTCGTTTGGCAGCTATATGACAGACATGGAGGATTATGGAGAGTGCAGTAGCTGATTGTTTGATTGTAAATGACTGTGACAGAACTGTGCAATGAAACATGCTTTTCAGCAACTTTTTGTGCACCGTACAATGTTAGATAGCACAATTTATGTAGAACTACTACGTGAAAAACATGTTACCTGTGAATGTTGGGTTTCTCGTTGTTTTTGTCTGAAGGTGACAAACATGTTCTTGCAATAAAGTATTATTCTCAGAATGTCAAGCACATTATGTAGAAATAATATATATAATACACATGTATTTCAAACTACATCATAAAATTTCAGAGTATGTTCAGTAGATTCTAAACTGTTTCATAGATCAACTGTAAAATACTACAAGATCTAAGCTACATCCTAAAAGGCCATAGCTGAGATGCAAACATCCTGTAAGTCTCTGGGGTTTAGAGGAACTTGTACATTCTACACAAACATTACATATGATACGTGCACATCATAATTGTGAATTTCATTAGACTAAGGATAAAAATTCCAACTTTCTCTTTATTGTTTATTGTAATCAAGTCCCATGTTGTTCTAAGAAAAATGCAGTATTTAATGTTTGATTGTAAACAATTATGACAGATGTTTGACAGACCTGCTCTTTAGCAAAAAGCTGTACAAACGTATCACATAGCACAAACTAGTGTTGTAGAACTACTGTGTGTAAACTGTGAATAGCTGTATCTTTTTTGTAGTACTTGCCCTGAAAAAAAAAGATTATTGTATGATCATATATGCTTTTTGCAATAAGGAAATATCCAACACCAGGCAAATCTATCTCTATATAAAAATATATATGTAATATATACATATTCAAAAATATATACAGAGCCTGTTTAAAAGAGTACAGTATTATTTAGTAAACTGCAACCTGTTCTATGGACCAAATGTAAAATATTTATAAATTAAGATGCATTTTAAATGTCTATAAACAGTGTCATAATTAAAGCACGATTGTTATGTAAGTTTCCAAGAGTTTAGAAGAAAAAGAATAAAGGTTATATTATACATTAAACTCAGAATTTTGCAGTCTTTCATTACACAGACCCAAATGTGTTGATTTTCTGTGAATCAAGTTCCAAATGTGTCATATATATATATATAAAAATATCCTTTAAATATCAAAATGCTGTATCCCACTTGTAATGTATATAATTAATCCATGCTATTTCTATGCTGTAATTAGTATGTGCATACATTATACAAGGAGCTTATAAGGTGACAGTTAATAGCCCTTCCTGATATCCTGCTGCTTTAATTCTCCCATGGGAAGATGGCAGACCAGGGATAAAACCCTGGATTTTGAAATGACCGTTCCTCAAGTGCACTTGTGCGGATGCTTTGGGGTGTGAACTGCAGCACCTGATGTCCCTGACCTCGGAGCCATCCCAGGCTGATGAAACAGCACCTGGATACGCCACAGACAGATGATCCACTGCTACAAAAAAAAAAATCCCGCGTCCCTGTGTCAGCTGCCCGGGCAGAGTGAGAAGACGCCTAGCTGTGCCTGTACAACACTGTGGAGGGACTGGCTGCTCCTGGGCTTGGAATTTAATTATCTAACTGCAAAACTGGAGCAGGACTACATGCTGGGGAAGAGTCTAAGCAATTTAGAGAACCTGATTAGAATTGAAAACACTCCTGAGAGAAGCATCTAAAATCACAGACTTCGACTCCAAACTGCTGACCTTAGAAAGGAGCACTTGGGTGCTCGAGTACATGGCGAGGGCAGAGCTCTAAAGCAGACTGGGGGAGGAAAGGCAGCAGCAGGGAGGGGAGACCAAAGGTTGTTCTGGAAATGGGGGAAGGAGCAACTTCCATCATGCTTTTGAAGTACAGGGGGAAATATGAGCTGTGTTTCATGTTTAGTCCCTGGGCATTGGGTACTGTGGCCTGCTGCAAGGGAAAGGCTGAGGGTTGCAGCTGAGAGCAGGGGGCTGTGGTTAGTGAGGGGTGGGCAGGGGGCAACAGGGGGCTGAGGAGCAGGAACCTACTTGAAGGATATTGTGTTAGTGCTGTGATATTTCCATGTTCTCCTGGAGGAATTTTGCCACACTGCAGAAATCCCAACAGCAACTCAACAAGAAAAATGCAAATAAGGTCACTTCTCCCCTACAGGACTGCAGTATGCCCTGAGAGAAATCTATGTCCTTGCTCGTCAGGAGTATTAGTTCAGCTACATGTGCTTTTATTCTAAAATAACCCTGTGTTCCTTTGGGGGGTTTTTTTGTTTGTTTTAAGCCTGATTATTTCTGTTTTGTTCTGCTCAGGCCACAATAGCATTACAATTAACTATTACAATTACTCAGCTCTCACTGCTGGCTGGTTCTTGGGGGATGTAACCCAAAGGCAGGGTTGTGCAGGCGAGCTCTCAGCCAGGCAGTGAGCACAGGGCAGCAGCTCCCGCCTGCCAACACCCTTCCATGGGCATAACCTCATCTGGCAGCTGCACTGAACCCAGCAGGGAGCTGCAAAAAGGGGGTGCACTAAAGAATTTGGACATTCCTGTCTCAGTCCCTTCCCCTTCAGGATGGATTCACTTCACTCCAATGAAGAGGAGCCCGTGAGCCAGTGCACAGCTACCTACGAACACATACAGCCAGACATGATGAGGAAGCAGCAACACCAAATCCTTGTTTCCCCGGGACCTGAATGGATCAACTCAAAGCCGAGTGTGAACTGCAGCAGCTGCCAGCCAGGGTTTGTGACTCTGACAAAGCACCACAATTACCCAGTTTCACTCTTGCTCATCAGAGCAGGAAGGAAGGCATCAGGCTTTAGATTCTAAAGGGACTTTTTACTCCCCCCTCACTCTTCTTTCCCAGCTTCTCACACTGCTCAAGATGTTTAAAACTGAGAAGAATGAGTGGGAGAGAGGGTTTAACCCACATACAATTTTTCCTGGTTTTTCCCTCAGTCTAAATCTGCCTTACTTCTCTCTTTTTCCTATGAAGTTCAATCAATCAAACAGAGCACAAAAGGGAATTTAATGGGGTAAAGTGAACCATAATATTGGCCCCTCTACAGAGCTCAGTCTTCTTAAGAAGCTAATGTAAGTATTGTCACTTCTTGTTCCTGCCTCTGCACATTAAGACCAGTCAATAATTCCACCACTCTTTCCTGCTGACAATTAATGGACAATGTGCAATTTTCCTCTGTTGTCACGGAAATCCAATTAATTTTTAGAGCTGTACTGCTGTGGTTTGTTCTGTCCTTCTGACCACATACTATACCAGTGCATTCATTCAAGATTTGCCCCTGTTTTAAATATGTATGAATTGGTGGGGGGAAACTTAAAATATTTACAAGACCCTGGAGTGACAGGACACAGGGAATGGCTTCTCACTGGCAGGGTGCAGGTTTAGCTTAGATGTTAGGAAGAAATTCTTCCCTGTGAGGGTGGGGAGGCCCTGGCACAGGTTGCCCAGAGAAGCTGTGGCTGC
>JAWWLV010000024.1:18592804-18630666 GCA_035041135.1 Platyrinchus mystaceus
TTGCCCAGAGAAGCTGTGGCTGCCCCATCCCTGGAAGTGTCCAAGGCCAGGTTGGACAGGGCTTGGAGCAACCTGGGTTAGTGGAAAGTGTCCCTGCCCATGGCAGGGGTTGGAACGGGATAAGCTTTAATGTCCCTTCCAACCCAAACCAGTCTGTGAATCTGTGACCGAAAGATTTTGCAACTTATTAACTGATCATTTTTTCCCCAGGCTTGTAAATGGTCTCACGTTAAACTCAGCAGCAAACAGTTATTATTTTCGAATATCAAACAGGCTGAAGTAATTCTGTGAGTTATTTGTGAGTCATAAATACATGCTGGTGCTAAATGTGTCCAACAGTGCCTCAGAGAAGGACAGAATGGATCAGATGCTGTCACAAGGACAAAAACTGATATATTTTGCCAGCAATGGTGCTTTAGTCAGATTGGAATAGCTGCCTGATATGTTTTTTGGCTATAAGTAGCTGAGAGGTGATTATAAACAAAGTAACAGTGGGTAGAAAATAGCCAAACTGTCCATGTGAAATGGAGTCTGGAGTTTCCTCTACACTTCACCAAACTGGTGCTAGAAGGGGAATAAAACTGAATGGAACACGTAGCTGCCTTAATCTCTTGTATTGGGCAATTTCTGTTCATTGTAATTATTCTAAAGCAACCTGGGAATGTCTAAAAATGTTTAACATGTTAAAATAAAAAAACTAAGAAGATAGTTTTAGTCCTAGAAAAAGGTTTTCCAGAACCCACTGGCACGATCATTTACTGGCCACACCGCATGCAAACACACAGCTGCCTTTGCATCCCAGTGCTCCCTGTGGATGAAAAGCTATCCCCACACGCAGTCAATAATTACCTACAGCCAGGCCCTCTGCCCCTGCTCAGGGCATCAGCACACTGCAGCAGAGCCTGGCTGTCCCTCAGGATCCCGTGTGCCAGGGCTGATTCCTTAAAAACAGCTGTAGTCACTGCTGCCAGGGCTGTACCTCTGGGCAGCGTCCCACAGGCAGAATTTCTGTCCCAACATACTGAAGTTCTGAAGAAGGAAGTCACTAAATATTGTCTTGTGGATATAAAGCTGTCTGGTATTGCAGGAATGGAACCAGCTACCCTGGAATGACTGAGGGGCATTTTGACGGAGCTATCCTATGAGCAAAAGAATAAATTTCTCCCTGAATATAAACCAGAACGTCAGGTTGTGTTAGGGAATTATTTCCAGGTCATTTCAGTTCACTGCACTGCACTACAAATACTTCACTGAATGAATGACCAAAATAATTAATCAAAACACTGGAGAGAAACACCAGCTCACACTGTAGGCAACTAACTTTGCCTAAAAGTGACAGAGCTGGGTGGTTTTTAACCTGCTTTTTACCAGCTGTCACACAGAAGCAGCAAACTACCTTTACTGCTGCTCTTTCCCCAGACCCAGCCTCAGACTGGGGGGATGAGGGTGACCTTTCCCAGCCTGATTCCTCCTGCTGTATCGTGACAGAACTTGCCTATCAGGATCTGCTTCAAAACCACAAAGTTAGACTTGGATTAGGGTTAAAAACCACTCTGCCTCAATCCATAAACGCTACTTAGAGTAGATGAGTCCCTCATTCCAGTCCACTTGCCACTGAAGACACTGAGCTTCCAGCAGCTGCCCCCAGTGATCCATCAGGTCCAACAGCCCATCTGAAATAAGAAATTGCAAGCTGGGAACAATGCAGAGAAGGAAGATTTGTTCTTGCACAACTCGGTTGTCACTGTTATAACTTCCTTGTGGGTGAGGTCTGCAGGGGGATCACTGAGGGGTCATCAGAAGGCACAGAGAAACAGCTGCATTGTGCCCATCAGGGAATTACTCGGTTATTTGGGCTGAGTAGTTTCACTTCTGCTATTAATGTGCAGGATAACCACCCAGGGTATGGCTTTAGCAGTAAACATATATGTCATCATGGCTTGTGCTTATGTCCTCTGGTCCTGTCACTTGTTCCTTGGGAGCAGAACCTGATACCGTTCCCCCCCCCCCTCAGCTGCCCCCTCCTGTCAGGGAGTTGAAGAGCGTGAGAAGATCTCCCCCGAGCCTCCTTTTCTCCAGATTAAACATCCCCAGCTCCCTCAGCTCCTCACAGGACTTACTGTCATTACTTACTCTCTTTATTACCCTAAAGCACTGTTTAGTAGGACTGTTGTTTGAATAGAATTGAATGTCTGCAATTAAATAATAAAATGCAAGCTTAGAAGAAAATACCATAATAAAAAATTTTAGAGAACATCAACGAACCAATCTCCTGACTTATGCTTGTGAAGAAGGGAAATTGTGCTCAGTTTCACCATACAAAATTATAAAATTGTCATCATGAAACACTGTGCATGTGTTGCATTTAAGCTTCTCATTTTCACAAAAGTTTACCCATATATGCTCAGAAAAGTTGTTTTCTTACTTATTTACATACTCTGTATTACTTAACATTCAATATTTTATAATACGTTGTGTTTTCTACTCATCCTTCTCCTTGGTAAATCACAGGCTTCCTCAGGGGTTTCTGGCATGCTTATTTTGTATTTCAATGTTCTGTTTTGAATTTCTTTATCTTATGAAACTCAGTTCCTCAAAGATTATGAAACTGGGACTGGTAGATGGGTTTATTTTAATTTATTGCTGGCTTTTCAAGAAACAATTTTGAATTTTCCAAGATAATTTATTGCTAAAGGAGTAGCCTCATTAACAGCTTATATTATGTAAAGATGCAAATGAGAGAATACTATGGCACCACCACACTGCTCTCAAAGCATTGTCCCTTTGGAGCAAGGTCTGCACCAGGAGCTCACCATCATATGCCCTGCCCCAGCCACCTTTTCACTGACACTTTTTCAGCATCACCACTCCTGCAAAGGCCACTTTTCCCTCTCTAACCCTGTGTTCTGCCATAATCACAATTCCTCTGGCAAAGCAGAGTAAAAAATAACCTGAGACCTTTCCCGTGCTGGGTGCTTCCAGCTGCAGGGAGTTGTCCCAGGGCACATGTGCCAGCAGCCAGCAGCTCCAGGGACCCTGGAGTCAGCACAGGGAGTGAGAGGAGGAGGCAGAAGGCCACAGCCCATGGTACATTAACCAGGAAAGTTTGGAAATGTAAAACTCAATGGGCTGTCAGAACAATGTTCCTCTGAAGCTCTGCGCAGACCAGCATTTTGTCAGTGTAAGTACAAATGCCAAAACTGGCTAAGTCTTCAAACAAGCTATGGATTTTTTTTTTTATTTTTAGGGGCTGATGTAAGCAAGGGGAGACAAAAGAGGAGAAAAATTCATTTTCCTTAAAATCCCTAATAAGTGCAGATGCTGGACAGCCAGGTGGCAGCCTGTCCAAGCAGGCCAGAAGCTTGTCCCTTCTGTGCAGTGAGATGAGCAGTCTCAGCTCAGACCAAGTAGACAGCATTCCCCATTTAAACTGACCTCGTTCAGACCTTGTGCTGTCTTCAGTGGCCCTGGCAATGTCCTCATGAATTTTAAAGGGAAACAAATTGCGGCTTGTGTGACTGCATTAGAGCTCAATTAGTCATATATTTTAACTCTACAACCACTTTTAGTTACTCCAGAGTCTGGATCTGCTCAATGCAGTTTATCCTTATTTCCCACTGTAACTGGAAAAGTCTGTGGGTCTTGGCTAGGCCAAGACTCCATTCCTTTGAACACTACAAGAACACAAAGCCACAAGCAGTACTTTGTGTTTTACCTTGGCTTTGAAGGCAGGGCAAAAGGTTCATTCACCAATTTCTATCTATCCATTTGTTTCTGCTATGAATAATAAGTCCAAATCCACAATATGGCAGTGACCTCTCCATTCCCATGGGAGAGTGACATCCCTGTCTGTGTGAGGACTGGTTTAGGTGATATTTTAACTGCATGAGCCTGTGCTGCAAGTCGCTCCTCACAAGCTCCCAGTAATTCCTCACGTTTCTGTGAGGTGTGTTAATTTACAGCACCTCAAACCAGGCTCAGAGCCAGATGACCTCCCTGTTACACTGGTTAACTCCTGGCCCAAAGCTACAATGCAAACCAGATGAGAATCCACCTCACCATCTACAGCTCTTTTACAGCACCCTGGAGAATTCAGCATCTGCTCACAAGAACCAGGACAACCAGCTCTGACTGGGTGCAGCCGCCCTTTTCCAGTCTGAGATGTGCTGGTGGGCTGCCCAAGCAGTGTCCTCTGATCTAAACTTTCCAAAGCTTCATGTCTTGTGTTGATTGAGGCATGTCAGGGAGCACTCAGATGAGCAGCTCAACTGGACTGAAAAACTCCATTTGTGCAACACAGAGCTGCAGACAGGAAGCTGGGCAGTAGCTCTTCCTCCAGCTCAGTTATTTGCTGAATGATCTTCTGCTGCAAATTAATTTCCATTCCAGTCCCATCAGAAAGTGCAGCCAGGTACTGAGCAGGAGAGAAGCACCAAATTCCCCAGGAAAACTCCCCTTAAAAACACTCCCTCACTTAAAATTAACATTCGGTGTAGGCCAGGAATTAAACCCACTATCTTTTTTTTAGATTTGACTCCAGGACAATGTTCCCTGAACTGCAGACACGACAAGGAAAGCAGGATGCACCTCCTAGAAGCCTGCATCCTAATGAAAAAGAACAGTTTCCATCCTAATGAAAAAGAACCACTTAGATGGTGCTCAACATCTATTAAAATGGGCCCCACCAGGTCCAGCTTCCAATTCTGTTCTGGATAGGGATCTTTCCCAGAAGTTTGAATCCTGCAGTTCACAGACATGACATTCACACCCCCCCCCAATAAATCTTGTAAAATCCATAGAATTTATGCCACCTAGACATGGTAAATACTCAGTATTACTGCACAGCTCCCACGTTCAAGGTAACATGTCTTTTCTAGAGACATTGCTGATGGCTGTGATGACTCAACTAGAATTAGCTCTTTTTTCCTACCATCTTTCTGAAAGGAATTTCTGCAAAAGCAGCTATTTACACACTAAAGCTGTCTAGTAGGCTTTATCAAAGAGCCGCCAACACCTGGCCCCTAAATTCAGCAATTAATACTGACTCTACAACCTGATTATTTTACACACAGCATACAACATAAAATGGCTTTAGAAACTGTAATATATATTCTCCAAAAAAATAGCAGGGCAGCATGTCTGTTTGAATAATGTCAGCCTCTTCCAGCAAAGATGGCTTATAAGTGGCTTATTGATTAGATAACAGCTGAAATAACTCTCTCAACACCAAAGCCTGGTGTTATCACTCAATCCATTCCCTCTCTGAAAAATACATCATGAAGAGGTTTGGTAGCACCTGAACATGTCTTAATTTTTAAGACAGTTAAGGCTTTGCTTTATGGGAAGCTGAGAAACAGATGCAAAGAATCCATACCAGTAATTGTCAACCAAGCTATGATGAACAAATTAGGAGTGTGCTGTCCTCCCAGCAAACAAACAACTAAACATCACTGAACATTAACACGTGGTAAAAACATTACTGTGACATGTAGCAAGTTTCCATCTCTCTCCCATCTGTCACACACCAGATATACCTGATTTTAACATGTGAAATTTGCTTTGCTGCTGAACATTAAGCCAATTTGCCTTGGGACACGTGAGAGATTATGTTCAAAGAAATACTACGTGGTCATTAGAATAACTTAGAAGCTAAAGAAAGCTTATCTGGCATTGAAAGCCATCAAGTTAGAGCCCAGGATTATTGGGGTTTGGAGCAGAGTTCTGCTTAATAGAAAGAATACGTTAGAAGTATGAGATTTGTTTCAGAACCAAAGTTGCTAAGAAGCATTATATGTCAAAGAAAGGAAAATAACAAATCTTCCCTGGAGAGATGCTCTTCATTTCTGCAGCACAATATGCAGTTTTGGAATTAAAGCTCCTCCGTTGCTTTGTTAATCCGTCAGTACCAGATTTGCTTGGCCTTGCTTTTTGGGGAGACAAAAATTCAACTGGTGTAAACTTCCACACAAAATTAACAGTAACATGAAACACGGGACTTCATGTTTATATCAGCTAAGACACACATGCAAAATAAAGTCTTGACAGAACTGGCAGTGAAGAAAGGCAGACATCACATCATATATCCCCAAACAGCAGTTAAATTTCCTAACATTTGGGAACCTCTCAAGAGGTATAAAATTTAAATGTAAAATGCCTACATGAAGAGTAAACAGCTCAACTCAGAGAGGTTATTAAGTCACCATAAAATACATATTTTTCATTTTCACTTCTGTCTCTTACCATTTCTACATCAATAGCTCTCTGTATCACCACAACTGGTCATAACTTGATGGACAATTTCAAAGGGGACAGAACCCCTGCAAACACTGAAGCAAAGTACTCAACAGCATTTAAACAGAACATGGTACTGATAAAATGACATAATTTTTGAAGAACGGATAGCTGCAGATAAAATTTGGAGCAGATATGAAAGGGATGTGGTTTTGGACATACTCTTTGTCCATGTCAGAACCTGAAAAGGTTAAAATTTTTGAGGTAAATATTTTTCATTTATCTGCCACTTAGAGGCACAAAGCTCACTTCAGCAGACTAATTTGGTAATAAAAATAGTATAGCTGGAAAACATGAGACTTCTCACCTTCCAAACAGCATCTCTGATACTTCCCATGTGCAGAACTTTCTTCTCACAGGATGTCAATACCATGTTAAAAGGTTAAAGGGATTACTCAGCCTGGAGAAGAGAAGGCTTCGGGGAGACCTCAAAGCCCCTTCCAGTGCCTAAAGGGGCTCCCGGGGAGCTGGAGAAGGACTTGGGAAAAGGGCCTAGAGGGACAGGACAAGGGGGAATGGCTTCCCACTGCCAGAGGGCAGGGTTAGATGGATATTGGGAAGGAATTCCTTTCTGTGAGGGCAATGAGGCCCTGACACAGGTTGCCCAGAGAAGCTGTGGCTGCCCCATCCCCAGGTCTGTGGACTAGCTGTTCTGATTTTTAATCAGCTGTGCTGCTTTTTAACCTCTAGGCACCTGCTGACCTTAAGGGAATGTGATGAGATCATGAGCATTTAAGAGTAATAAGCATTTATTACTTGTGTAGCTAATGATACAGATTATTAAGATCCTATTTCCTAAGGCTGTCAAGAGCCACATGTGCCACAGAAGGATGCAAAGGATAAATGCCAGGGAGAACCCAGGGAGAAACATGTTTATGTGCATTTATGTGATGAGCTTCTCATCACCTTTCCAATGATGGGTTGAAAACTTTGGGTCTGTTTTGAAAACAGAAGAAAGAAGTGATTGTTTTCTTCCTTCCAAGGCTGAGTACATCCCCTAGGCAGCTTGATGTAAATTGCAATTTTTCAAGACCTAAGAATTGCAGCATTTATGATTAAAAATGAAAGCCAGTTTGATACAGAAGAATGGGTATTAGATCACCTTGTGCTTCTTGCTAATTATTACATCATGAAGGGGTGATTTTATCTTTAAAGAAGTCAAAATTACAAAGGTTTTTTTATGCAAATATTTCCTAACACTTTAGAAATTAATTAGAACAAAAATATTTTGAGTTTATTATGGCAGACAACCTACTTTTACATTTACAGGTACTAATATTAAGCCACTTTTTCTTCAATAAAATCAATCTGTTAGTATTGATTAGAATAAGGAGCCCCCATTCCTGGAAGTGTCCAAAAAGAGACAACTTTTGACACTTTGTAATAAGGTTTAGTTGACAAGGAGGGATTTGGCTGAATGTTGTACATGATGATCTTGGAGGTCTTTTCCAACCTTCATGATTCTGTGATTTTCCTCTCCACCTGGAAATGAGGAGCATTATGAAATTGTTAATTAAAAGTTGAAACCTGGACATTTTCACCTTCTAAGGAGAAAGAGCAGGGAGTAGTAATTCTACTGGGCCTTCATCCAAAAACTACCCCATTCAAGGTAGGACTGTTTTCCCTGCCAAATGAAGATCCATTGTGTGGGCAGGTGATGACAGTTAAATACAAACCTGGGGGAGAATCATGCCTTAAAAAGCCACTTGAAAAACAAGAAAGCAGTAGAGTAGGAGGACAATCTGCCCAAGGATTCTCCTGTCTGGCAATAGCACTGAGTAACAAGTTACTCATTCATATAAACTTGTTCCTAGAGACCATAGGCAAGTGATGCTGTGTTATGGGTTTCTTCAGGCCTTAATTTTTTTTCTGTCTTCCCTCTAAATTTGAAAGAACCAGTTTCTTTGCCCTTTCATCTCAGTTCACACCCAAAGGAGTGTTGATTGCAGCCTTGAAGGTCCTGCACTGGCTGTGTGCAGGCAAACTCTGCAAAAAAAACCCCATCTGATTTAAAAGGAAATGGTGAAAACACACTGGAAGTTCGGCCCATGTAAAATAGGCTTAGGGACTGAGGGAGTTTTGGCATTTTCTGTGCTAGTAACAGTTTCCTGCAAGGTTTGCAGGACCTCAGAGCCCTGTGTGGCAGAGCTGCTCAGTCTGAACTTCTCTTGACCTGCCTATAGCTTTGGTTTACTTGGTTTAGCTGTGACAGCAAATTCTCTAAGAGATTATCTATGGATAATCTGTTTTACTTTTGTTACCTTTGTATGCTATGAACACAGTTTTATGGAGAAAGCAGTAACAAGCAGTAATTCTATGGGGAAGGAGATTTTTAATAGCTGTAACGTAATGAGGGAAGGAGGGAGGGAAGAAGGAAGGAATTTCTTTCCTCAAACTGCAGTGAGAAGACAGAGGACCAAGATATTCTTTTCCATGCTCAGCCTTCCTTCTGAAAAATGATGTTATTGTTTCAAAATGTCTCATGGGTTCAAACAGGATTAAAGTTCAAAACGGATTTTTGGGGTTGAAGGGTAGGACTTTAGGAAAAGTATAGATTTTTTTTCACATCACAGTTCTCTCCAGAAGATGAGTGGATCTATTTCTCACAAAGTGTGCTAAACTACCCTCTGCAACAGCAGTTGCAGTTCATTAATCTGTCTCAGAGTCTTCTTGTTTTGCCTACCAATCAAGCTAATAACCACGTCATATGTGCTTTGCAGCTGGGACAAATTTGAGGTCTTGGGAACCAGATAAAGTTGAAAACAAAACCCCATAAAAGGTGCCTTAGAGTATATGCCTCCATTAATTTTGTCCTGGAGTTTAAAAGAAATCCAATCGGTGAAGAATTTCCATTTTCTCATCATTTCTCCCAGATGGTTGCTACATGCAGATGCATTCATCCCGAGCTCTTGAGGAAAGAGAGAACTGGTTATTGACCATTTTCTGGGATCTCAGACAGTCCTGTAATAGTTTCTCCCAGCCCTTTCTGCTCTTCATCAAAGCTGAGAGGCAGGAGTTAAGGTACCTGCTGGGTAAGGTTTTATATCCAGTTCCAGCAGTACATCTGGACTTCAGTATTTGAGAGATATGAAGGCATTTTCCACAATATTTTGCTGCAGTCTTTCTCAGATGAGATGAGATGAAGGTCACGATCTACGTAGGGAGCAGAGTGGGAGTCCTGTCATAGACAACACTAAACATTTTTTTTCTACTAATTTGTTCAACAGCATTTTTGTGGTGGCACCAATGAGGCATCTGTGCTGACTTTACAACAGAAACTTGCCTAGAGTTCAAACATGGTGCTGTAATGGCTCTAACACATCAATGAGCAGCCACTCCTTGATTATCTTAGCTCTATCTTCTTGTCAAAAGATGTCACATATTTTTCATCTCCACAAGGTGCTCCTGTTTCCCAGAGCAGCTGCAGTTATTCAGAGAGATAACAGTGCTTTGCTCTGCATTTCAGGGTTATAAAGCTCAGCAATGTGCAATACAAATGAGAAACATAAAACCAATTTTCTTAGAAAGGTCAAAACTGTGGTGCTTAAGATTTCTATCTATAGGAATGGCTGTTTATTATGAGTTTCTGAGAGCAGATATGAAATGAGGACATCACTAAAACTAAGCAGTGGCAATATATTTTGCTCATATAAATATTTTCTTTACTGAATCTTTAATGTAGGTTCCTCTTCTCATCAAACACAGTCACAGGGACTTGGGATACCACTTCTCTTCAGAAATCCTTTTTGTTTTTCTTCAGAGATTTTTACTTGACAATGAGAAAGTGGAAAAAAAACACTTGGCATTATGTTTTATGCAGAATGCCTTAAACTCCGTTAATTTCACTCTATCTGTAATAAAAGTCTGTTTGAATTTAACATTCATATACAGGAAAGCACAGATTACTTTGAAAATTTCCTTAAATCTGTTAAAGACTGAAAAATCTAAACTCCTAATAGAAGACAAAACAAGCAAGTCTAAGACACACACACACACACACACACCCCGGTTCACTCACGTTATTTCCCACAGCTGGTAGTAATTTTCCACAGAAAAATTCAGTTTCTAGTGATCTGATGCAAGGGTACAGAAAGGAAGCCACTGCAGCTACGTGACTCTTCAGACATTGTCCACATTCCACTATCTTTATAGTTGTTAACATTCATTTATTTCAACAATATTTCCCTATGTTTGGAAAATATCATCTCAATACTTTCAGAACATAAGAAGATCACAATAATTACCCATCATGTTGTTCCAGAGACAAATTCATCAGGGCACCAATACATGACTGAAGGGAATGGACATATAATTCAGAGTACAGGAGACCCTTCTCCTTTCCCAGATCCAGTGTAGATAACTGCCCAACACTGGACATTCAGAAATCTCTCATGGCATCACAGGAAAAAATAGGCTAGACAGGACCTCTGAAGGACAGTTTGTCCAAGTTTCTCAGGGTAGGGTTGACTGTGCAGTTAGGTCATTGCCTAGGGTCACATCCAGTTTGGAAAGACTCCAAGGATGGAGGCACTGGATGAGCAGGTGCTCCAGTGTTACCCACTCTCACTGTAAAGGTAATGGGTTCTCAAGTGTTTACCAGGACAGGTTTTACTTTAAATTATCTATTTCTTTAAAATTTCAGGCTTCAGGTTGGCATTCCTTATTACACAGTCCTTACCAAAGCTATTTTGGAGCAAGTGGGAAGGTCTAACTACCCAGGCTGAGGCACCATCCCACCAAAATACAACCCACTTATATGATATATTTAAAACCAAAGTACATTACCACTGCAATCATGGAAACTGGAAGAATGTAGAATGAATTTGACAGAAAATAACCTTACAGAGCATCATCTGGCAGCTGCAGCTCAGGTGCCAGGGCCTTGCCTTCCTCACCTCAGCACGTGGGTTTCTTCTTCAGCTGCAAATCCCACACCAAACACACCACCCTGTCTGTACCTCTGCAAGTGAACAGCCTGTCCAGGCAACGTGCAACGAAGATGAATTGAAATCCTACATGACCTGAGTTTCTCTGCCAACATGAACATTGTGTCCCAAGTATCCCTTGTTTTCGCAGTAGCCCCAGGATTACACCCATTAAACAGGCAGTGTTACCTGTGTTGGTGTCCAGTGCATGTTATAAAAGCAATTGTTTCTCATTCAGGTTGCTGCTCTTGCCAGCTCTGCAAAACTCAGACCACAGAACTCTGTCTCACATTTGTGCTCTCGCTCATGAGGGGGCAACTCCACACAGTTCAGCACAAAGTCAGGTTTTCACATCACAGACTTTGTCTCTGAACGGTGAAAGGAAAGTAATTTGGTTATTCAGTAGAAGCTCAGCAGAACTGGTAACGTGGAGACAACCATTAAGAAGCACACCCTTCATCTGAATCAAAATGAAATTTCTAAAACTGTTCCTGGAAAGCTCAAGGAGAAGATGGATACTGCCCATGCAACTGATCTCTGAGGGGCGACAAATTCCACAATGCCTGGGATCTTAGACCACAGGCAGCCTTCACATGGAATTTATAAAATCTACTGATTTACGGCTTATGTTCCTGTCTTTGATTTTAAAACAAATTATTCTATTTTTCCCGACAACCCCTTTAAGTAGAAACCTTAATATGACGATGTGACAAGTACTTAAATAAATGACAGATTTAATTAATCCAGGATAGGTTTATAAACAGAGCAGATCACATCACATTTTTTAGCTCTCATTATTTGATCAGTCAACTTAATCTCGAATAACAACACTGGCAGCTTCTTACTGCATCTTTTCTTTTTTCTTTTTTTGATTTTTAATCACAAGCCCTTTGTGTTTTATAACCTCTTCTGCTAAGCAAATTACAAATACAATTGAGAGTAATTTCAAATCCTTCCTTACAATCTTTCCTCTCACTGTTCCTGTTTTGCCACCGATTTCCTTCTTTGTCCTAAAACAACAAGATTCAAACCCCAGCAAAACCGGAACATTTTTGTTATCACAAGTGACCATTTTTTTAGGAAATCTTTCAGAGAAAAATATAGTAAGTGTTCTTCACTTTACAAGCCTTCTGGCATGGAGCTGACATCATGCATACATAGGGCTCTTTGCTGAGACGAGCCTCCAGGCAATTCAACAACGTCATCAGCAAAGATTAAGGACAAACCAAGGTCAAAAGAAAGTAAAAAAACTCCACAAATAATAAAAAAAAACTAGTGAGACTTGCTCTGTTAAAATATTTAACTGCACACAAACAATGCTAAAACAAGGAAAAAATAAAATATATCTGGATATTATCAGAGGCAGTATGCACACTGTAAAAAATATTCAATTTTTAATTGTTTAAAATTATAATGGCAGCTGAGATAAATCTTTTAATAACAACTTCAACTTTAATAAAAACTATATTTTTAAACAGAGCATACTGGGGATTAAGCTGATTTACTGAAATTATGTCTGAGAATACACTGGTTGAATTGTTTATGTTAAACAATCTAAATTGTTTATATGTAAATCTGGGGGAAAAACCCCTTAACAACCAAGATTCACAACATCTGATGCTAATGAAATTAGATATCACATCACAGCTTTTAGATGGCCCAGAGTTAATGGCTCTGTGACTTTATGGATGTGCTGCCTCCTGGGTTTATGTTGGGATAACAAGATTGAAATCAAAATCTCTCAAATGACAAAGAAAAATATTCAGGTAAAGCTCTCTATAAATGGCAGTTTTCTGAAGCTCAGAGCTCCAGGGCAGACAGTGGATTCCAATGTGGATTCCCAAGGTCTATGCAGTGCCTTATCCACCTCCTGCACCTCTGTCCTCCCTCACACACATATAACATGTGGTCTCCTTTTAAGTCCTTAAATTTTACCAAAATGCCACAAAAGAACAAAATCCAACTGTATTTTCCCTTTGGCAATTCCCCAGTCAAATGGTTCCCATCAGTGCGAATTCCCTCCTGCCAACTGGGTTTAAACATCAGTCTGCAGGGAAAAGCTGTGTGTGTGAGAGAGTAGAAAATGTTCTGGTGTTGTCAGAGATGCTGCTCTGATCCTCTGCCTTAGTTCTCCCAGGAAGCGAAGACTTCAAGGTGAAAGGAGTATATTTTCTCCCACCAGTCCCCTGTCCACCTTCCAGCACCAAAGCAGAGTTCAAGCTACGGTAATAAAGCTTAAATTTAGAGTTTAGCAGAACAACATCATAATCTCTTACTCTCTGCAGTTATTAAACACTATCTACAGTGTTGGAATTCCACTTCCCTCCCTAGCAAAAAAAACTATAATGCAAGCAGCTCTAGCAGTTGTCTTATCAGGAGACGTGGAGCTTTGTAAAAAATTATATCCTTTGAAATATTTTGGTGTGGATTTCACTTTGTTTTTGTGTCATCCACCCAAACATGGGCACTAGTCTGTCTGTTGAGAAGCGTTCCAAGCTTCTCACAAAACCTACTTGGTTCTTATCAAAAACCAGACCAAATAGATGAAGATATCTTCATGAAATCCAGATCCTGAGACCTGATTCTTAATATGGGACTTTGTTAACAAGGTCCATCTCCTCTAATACCTGCAGCCATAAGAATGACTTATTCCAAAGTACACCATCCCACTGCTTGATGGGAGGGATCTCCTTCCCTCCTTACCCCAATTCATTCCAGACTTCACAGAGTTCAGGCCAAGCAACTTAACCTTTTTCATTCCAGTAACCAGAATGTCCTCCAGTGCATTTTTGCATTTTATTCACTCTGGGGATGCTAGATTTTCTTGATTTCCAGATGACCAACCTCCTTTACACAATAATGGCAAAAGAAATGAACAAGAGCTCAAGCAAAAGATTTCCTGTGAGTTCCAGAATGACCAGAGCAATAAGGGCCATATCTGTTCATGCTCCTGCCTCTTCCCCTGCTGCTCTTTCCCTGCACAGGTTGCTCACCTCCAGTTGCCAAGCAACATGCCTCTCTCACGTGCTCTGCATCCCAGTTGTGGGAGCAAAAAAAAGGGAAAAAATATATGCTGCAGGGGCAAAATTATGCTGACAAGTCGGGAGCGTAAACTTTTTCCTCTCCTCCCTTCCCTTTCTCCCATGCTCAGTGTCTTTCACACTACATTAAATCTCATCCCACTGCTCTCCAGTGCAGCAGCAGCACAGTCCTTGGTTAACCAGAGCATGCTCCCAGAATGAATTTCTTAAAAAAACCAGAAGAAAGGGGGTCAGCTCACAAACCTTATTCCTTTCTGCTGAAAGTATTGAAATTCCTTCAGAACAAACAGCAAGGCTCCCAAAGGATGCTGCTCTTACAAAGGTTTAAATCCTGCATGTGCCACAGTAATCTAGGACAAGTTATAGACACAGAGCATTATGTATTCTGCAGCAATGTAAAATCCATTTTCTTTACTTTTCTTATTATCAAAGGCTTTAAAATTTGACCATAAAGCATAACACCTCCAGGCTGCAATTTATTTCTAATGCGAGGTCACAGTACTGCCTGAACTCTCTTTTCCTTCTGTTATCCACCCACACACACTATGAACATCCTAAAGACATAATAAAAATAAAACTCACTTCAGCTATTCAGCAAAGTTGAAGTTAACCTTTTTATATGCTACTCTGTTCGTGTGCAATCCAATTACTTGAGAGGAATATCACAAGACTACCATTGTAGTAGATATGGTTTTTTTAGAAAGAAAAAAATACACAATGAGTAGACCGATTGCAGTGTTCTGCTTTCCTTTATCAATATTAATTCCCACCCTTTTTGGTCCACAGAATACTTCCCACACTCAACATTTCCCGGGAAATCCCACAGTGCCAAGATTTCATTAAGTGTTCCATAAAATGTAGTTCTCTGCTTTGGTTTGTACCTTGGTTTACAAAATTGATCCATTCAGCAGGACATTTTCCTTGCCTCGTAGACCCCATAGACCCCTCCTTTTCCTCTTAAAATAATGAGTGTTCAGCACAGAAAATGATATATATTTGCCATCCAAAACTACCTAAAAAGATTCAAACCTGGTAACACATACCTGCCCCATAAAAAAATTCAAAACACCCCAAAATTTCATTTTAAAACGAAGCCACCTGAGCATACTCCTGAACTGCAACTTTCTAATTAAACTGAAAGATTTTCAGATCTCCTGAAAATTCAAGGCTGAGGCAATCATGGTTAAATGAATTTCTTTTTTTTTCCTCTGAATTTTCTGAGAAAGATCAGTAGAAGGTAGACTACAGCATGGCAGTCAATACACCAATGATACAGTGGTTTCACAGCCTGGGTGTCTGTGATACTAAAATGGTTAGAGACAATTACTAATGTGGATTTCAGAAGAAAAGGCACATCCCACACTCAGAGACCTTTCCTATGGCCTACCATGACCGTGGTACATATTTTATCTCCCAGTCTCTTCACACAAGTAATTGTAAGATCTGTGTAATCCTGAAGTAAGACCCTCAAAAAATTGTGAATGGATAGAGTATGTATCCAGTGGTCATCAGAACATCCTTCTCCTCTATAAAATGCAAAACATCTGCAGGCACTTGTGAGTCTCTGTAGCTGGGCAGGGATCCTACAGCCCTTGTGGGCTGAAGAAATGAGGAGTTCACCTCTCCCAACTTCCCTTTGCCTCATAGTCTTTTTCAGTCTGAAATTCCTCAAAAACAAGCCACCAGGTCCAGGTATCTAATCCCACTATATGCATGCACCATGTGCCACACCAATCCTCCATAGATTTACAGCCCATGAGACCTTTAGCAACCAACTGTGCTCTGAGAGACTTTACCTGGTTTATTCATAATCATTCCTCTGTGACATGACAGGTTTATATCTTGTTAACGCTGTGGCATCATCACTTCAAACAGGAGCAAATACAACTTTGTATTGACTTACAGTGTTGAAAACATAAATCTCTGTAACAGGAAATAATGTTGTGCAGAAAACACACCACTGTGCCTGAATCGTAGCAGACACTTGATCTTCCATGCAGCAGGAACAATGAGGAAAACAAACGGAGAAAAGTTAAGGGTGTTTTGCCCAGAGTTGTGGGCAAAGTGATATATTGTGGTTTCAGTTGTAAATAGTAGTCTCAGCCTGCAACTCATGGAAACATTTAGCTGTGTAGTACTCATTCTTCTTCAATACAACACCTGCTTCACCTGCTCAGTCACTGAGAGAGTAGCATAAATCTCACCCAAAAGAACAGGAATAGGCATTCGGTTCTGAGAGTTTAGTGGTTAAAATTGATGTTTACAGGAAAAATGTGTTTTCACAGCCAGTTTCTCAAAAGAGGAGTGCACTCCATTGTACAACCTTGTTAGAATGCTTTTTAAAAGCGTCAAAAGAGCTTGATTAAGAAACAAGACCTTCAGAGCTAATTTAAGGAGATAGAGGAATAGTGGCTTTAGGTTGAGAGAATGGTGAAATATAACAAAGCAGATCTTAAGGGGGTGAAACTATATCTTAAAACTATCACCCATACCAGCATAACAAAAAATTAATATCTATCTGAATTATTCTGTACATTCTTCAAAAGATCTGTTCCTCACACAGACCTCTCACCAATGATGAAAAAAAATTAGACAGCAAACCAACTGCTCACTGCTAAATTCCACAGGTATTTTTATAGCATCGGACCTCTGTAAGGAGGACTTTTCTACAAGGGAACATCTTCTGCAAGAACCATCTCAGAAATAAGCTACCCAAAAGGAAACAAGCAGGTCTGCTGAAACCCATCTCTGCAATCTGTACTCCCATGCAATTAGTCCACTGACATTAAACCATGTGGACATTATATTATTAGGGAGGGGTTATACATTTAGGGAGGGGTTTAGGGCATTATACATGGACAGGGAGTAAGTAAGAAAGTGTGTGTGTGTGTGTTTATATATCTCTATAAAAAACACATTTATCATCTACAGACTGTCAAGTAATGAACGTAGACAAAGAGAAAATCTCATAATAAATGCTGACTACAGGTGAAGGTCCAGAAATAAAAGGGAAGGTGAGAATAGTCTAAAAATGATTAGGGCTTGGAAAGTTGGCCAAGACATTTAGCAGCCAGAATACACACTGGCCTCTGACATATTGGCCTGTGGATTCTAAGACATTCTTTTAGCTCTCACTTCGGCTCTCACCTTCCCTGTGCTCACACTGCAGTGTAAGTGAAATCCAAATGTGTGGGAAGCTGCTAAGCAGCTTTTCAGCACGTGCTGTCTCCCTTGGCCAGACAGTACCAATGGAAGGAAATTAAGAAAACACCTTGGAAAAAAAATCTGGTGACAATCAAGACAAAGTCTGAGCATTAAAGTGTTCTCCTCTCAGGAGAGCATTTTAAGTGAGAGCTTTCATTGTCCCAGCGAGAGATGTGACAGCCCAGTCAAGGCTATTTAGATTAACTTATTCCAAGCCTGAATGTTGTGTAGTCTGTGTTATTTTCATCTCATTTACTATGAGTGGTTCACCTGGTCAATTAAAATCCCACTGCACTAGTCTTGTTCTCTGGGTGGGATGCTGCTTTTCAAACAGCAACTTGAATTACTCAACAATGGCTCAGATCCATAGCTTTTTAGCCCCATTATTCATAGAAGATGTAACAAAACATAAGTGATCATGAGCAGCAATTATGTCTTAATATGCAAATCAAGGAAGTGTAGAACGGAAACTCAATCCTTTCATACACATAAATATCTACAAAGTTTTTTATTTTTAATTATTTCATTTGTCAATAAATACCATTAATACCTCTTTTGACACTTTCTGAATTCTTCTTTGAGCTCCACAGTAGTTTTTTCACAGCTCATCCTCACTCATTAATCAATGAACTAATTTCAGTTCTTCACTTTGATTTTCTCTGATGAGGATTTTGTACATACAGTGGATTAAATAATAAAGCCAAGAAGTTGGGGAGGGGGAAGGCAGGAATTGTAGTATTTAGAGAGCAACTGGCAAACCAAGAGCTTGCTGAAGTAAAATAAAGGACTCAAATGTTGATATGCCCTAATTGCAATTTAATTCTTAAACTTCTGTTGTTGACTGTACACCATAGATTGCCAAGTTCAAGTAGCTAATGTATTTAGAGTGGAAAAAGCAACCCTCTGTAAAGGCTTGTTTCTCATGCCACAGTGGCAAGTGAAGCAGCATGCTTAGGGTAAGCATTCTCTTGGAAGCTAAAATTCATAGGCAGGCACATTTTTTGTTCGAATATGCCCTGGTTTGAACCCTTCAGGGCTGCAAGTGAAAGGCTCTGCAGTTTCACACCAGCTCAACTCGACATAAAGAAAGTGGCATGTGACACTTCGAAGGGAGAGTCTGGGAGAAGGGCTGGGAATTTAGCAAACAGCAAGAAGCAATGTGGCAACTCCAGGAATGGGAGACTTGACGACACTTCATTCCCTTCAGATCTGTTTGGTCTGCCCTCCTTTGCCAGTGACACTTACCCAAGCACTGGAAGGGAAAAAAAAAAAAAACCACAAGAAAACAAACTGCCTTTGCTGCTCCAAAAAGCCACTCATTGGTAAGATGGCAGCTGCATAACAGGTGAAAATGAGATCTATCTGCTACATTAAACCTGGAATTTAATTTGGCAGAAAATCACTTGCAAATCAAGCGAATGTAACGCAACCATTCTCCCTTGTGTTTGGCCCTGTCCAGAAACTAGAGTCACAGCTGTTTTGTTTTCCTTGCACTGCTCCAGTGCACCATCAGTAAAAATAAAACACATTTGCCACAGCTGCACTTACTTCCCTTTAAGACTTATTTGAATTTTTCTTCCTTTCGGGTTCTGTCTTCCCTGGTAATAACAATAATCCTGATCAGTGTCTTCACTACAAAAATGTGGAAATGCTGCATGACCTGCCTGCACACAACAAACACTGTGTTTGATTTTGAACAGTGCACATGTGCAGACTCCAATTGGCATGACTCATAGATACAGTGCGTTGTGAAAGGCTGCTGCCACCACTGTCCTCATCTCGTGTTTAAGAAAGGATTTTTGAAGTGAGGGCTCAAAAAGGATTCTTGCAGCTTTTCAGGTTTCAGGAAAGCCTTTGGCAGCAGACAAAGTCTAATGCAGATTTGTATACATGAGTTTCAAACCAACTGACTTCCCCAAAGTGACATGCCACGTGCACGGTGTCTTCAGATGATCTTAATAGCTAAACAGATTTACTCTTTGGTATTGATTTTATATGTCTTTATATTTAAAATAAATGTATTTTAAGTATCAACTCTTATCTGGATTCTTCTGGTTTGTGTGTTATCTTGACTGTGAACTCTCTTCTGTACTGTTTTTGCTTAGCTCAGTGCTGGGAGTTGACCTTTTATTGCAATGAGAAACAAGGCCTTGGGCAAGGCAAGTACAAAATAAATGGACCAAAGTAAAATCTGATGGATTGCTTGAGTTATATCATCAAACTTCTAATTCAAATGTTATTCCTCATAAATCATTTTACTTTCCAAAACTTCCTCCACGTAAAATTAGCCTTTACGTGCCATAGCACTACCACTCACTGAGAATTCACACATACTAAAATGTAACACCAACCCGAGCCTTCTAAGGGGTGGTTTAATTCTTCTAGAGGAGCTGTGAAAGTGTTAAGTTCTTTTCTTAAGATAGATGCTGTGTGTCCTTCTTCTGCAACCCCAGAAAACAACCTGGAGCTACATGTCAGCGCTGTGCGTGCCTGTGGTTGAGCCGCAGAGTTTCTGAGTGGGTGCTGTTGAATGCTGCTAACTGGGCACTTCTCCCCACTCCCACCCAAAAAAAAAAAAAAAAAGAAAAAAAGAAAAAAAGAAAAAAGTGATTTTCCCAGTGGATTTCTTTCTGAGCAATCCTGGTTGTGAATTTCTATCAAATTAGAGCAGTACTGTGCCAGACAGCAGTGAGGAGACAGTTTAGGCATTACTTCATTCTTTTGAGGTGTTCCACGAAGCTGGTGGGGCAGGACCAGGCTGCAGAGGGGACTGCATGGCAATACCCAAAGAGCACATCCAGCTCCATCCTAATGCTCTGGGGAGCAGGGGCAAGTCCTGCTGCTGCATGCTTTATTAGCCAATCTCCCCTCCACTCCGTCAAGCCCTCAAGTATCACTGAAGAAGCAGTAACAGAGGCCTCACTAATGATGAGGCATAAATAAGTTGGGCACCATCTTTTATACTTCGCCAAACTGGGGGATGGAGGACAAGACATAGGTCACTGTTACGCTCAGTAACTCCCTGGAGACAACTCAGCAACTTTAGGAAGGTTTCTACGGGAGTATCCTCCAGGTCAGATCCTGAAAAAGCAACTTTAGTCATGCTAAAATAGAACATCACAGGAGTTGTATAAACAGGAATCTCCAGAAAATTTATTTCTCCAGGGGTCTCTCCACTCAAGTCCCTTTGCAGGATATAACAGAAATGAATTTTGAGTCTCCTTACAGGATCAAAACTGCTCCCAGTTTTCTCAGCTGGAAAATCTTGAGTTCAAGAAGCAGATCTGTATTATATTCAGCATTGTAGGACTGGATATCCTAGATTTCAGAAGAGAAGCTTTAATGATTAAATCCATTCTGTGTGTGTAAAATAATTTAGTAATTAGTACCACTGATTTCTCAGTGCTAAGCACACAGTGATCAGGGTCCTGTCTCAGAACAACAGTTTTCCTCTAATGTCAAACAAACTTTTGCTCTTTAGAGGCCAGACTGTTCTGAACAACTTTGGTTAATTTGTCTCACTTCCATGATATAAAACCAGTGTCAACCCACCAAAATGCCATTACTCCCTCACCCTTATGGAGGGGTCATTTCAGCCAGATATTCACTCAGGGTCATATATTTCTGCACTGAAGTAACACCAGCTTTCTAAGCATCCTCAACCCTATTACACAACAGGCTCCTGCATCCCACAGCAGTAATAATCCTCATTTACACTCAAAAGCAGTGGAAAGATTTCCAAATTGTGGAAGGTAATTGCAGCATCATAATTATTCTTCCTCTAAATTTACTCTGAACAATGAATCCACTAATGGTCTCATTAACCTAATCTTGCCTTAATGTCTATATTATGTTTTTGGCAGACCACTGACTCAATTGACGTTTATTTCTGTTGCATAGACAGCTTCTTGCTTGTCATCAGGTTATCACCTCTTGGTGTGAACACTGAGAAGATGGGAAACCACTGCTGAACCATAAGAAGAAGAAGTTCTAATAAAGTGGTCAAAAATCCTAGCAAGTTGGAGTCATTGACCCATTTTGTTCTGGGTTAATGGTCAAAGTTCCCTAATTATATTTGAATTAGCGTGTGTCTCTTTTCCTCTCTACATACAATGCAACACATGCACAAAAATGAAGTATCCTCACAGGTAGGTGTAGATCCATTCATTCCAAAGTTTTAAGGGATTGAACTGAAAACAAAAAGGAAAAAGACTTAAAATGGTCTGGAAAACTGTTTGGGGAAATAAGCTGAATAACTGACTGGTTGCTTACAGGTACAAATCAATAACATCTAAAATAAGTGATTTACAGAAGCCTTGATTTATTAGCTGATGTCAGAATTGGCAGTCTGTGTAAAAAACTTCAAAAACTCAAATTTTTTCTCAGGTGATGTTCAGCCCCTATGTTTTCCCTGCTGCTGGAAAATCAAGTGCAAAGTTCAGCAGTAGTTAGATAAATAATGATTTAGTTTGTTTTATACACAGCAACAACTCAAAATCAGATTGCTAACGTGATCAACCTTCTTTTGTAGAAAGCTCATAATGCTGACATAATAAAGCTGTTTAATCAGTGATTTTTTAAAGATTCAAGGAAAGCAAGGATTGTAGGGAGACCTACTATATATACATATTTTTGATTAGTTTTAGACCAATAGAATAAAAATTGGGACAAAGAAAAAATGTTCATTTTGTACATGTAAAGCCTTTTTTAAGGCTGGAATAGAAGAACTCTTCAACATTAAACACAAATTGAGAATCTTTGCTGAACTTTGTAAGAGCCAAAACAGTTAACTCCCTTCTTATAAAACAAACACCAAAAAGGCAGAAGGCAAAGTGCTTGTGATGAAGACTGTAAGTGAGGGTTGGGGTTATTCACTGGTCTCTGTTAGGTCTTCAAACAAAAGCTAAACCCCAGCTGGTTCCCCAGGAACCACCAAAGATATTTTCTCCTCTACCATGTTTATAAGGACAGAAAAAGAAATAACAATCATTTCTTATATGTTAATTCCTTTGTGATTACTGCAGGAAGCCTCAAAAGCTGAAGGTTCTGCAGCGTGTCATCTGTTCATGCCACCCACGCTCTACAAATCCAATGAATTTTCCTTTGATCAGTGTTATTTAATAGATGGATTCTTTCCATCAGCTACTTTTATGTGCTCTTCCAACTTTCACATCATTGAAGATATGTCTTAGACGTATCTTTTCTTTATTGCTTTTTTTTTTTTTTTCTGAATAGCTTTGGACTCTGTCAAGTCCTGGCATATACAGTACATTTCTTCCCTGTAATATTAGAATTTTTCCTGAAGCAATTACTTTCAAAGACCTTCAGATGCCTGCCTGCAGCTTTGGTGAATTCTTGCCTTATTAAGGTAGAAATACATGTGAGCTGCCATCAGGAAACAGTAAAGTGGAACTTGCCCTTACATTTCAGATTTTCAATGACCAGAGTCATATTTAGCTGCTGAAGTGTTATGCCAATTCCACACATTATTCCTGAGTTTGTGCTTCTGCCAAGCAGAATTCTGTTAATTAATTGTCCTCCCATGTTGCTTTATTTTGTAAAGTACTGCTACAGGTGAGTTTTAGACCTCTGAATAGATTTCTTTTCCCCCCAAAATTGTTATAATTTTTCAAGTGCTAAATGATAATGCTGCTCACAGTGTATTATTTTAGCTGTGACACTAACACATATCTTGCCCCAAAAATCTGTGCCCTGGCAACTCTTAGCTGAGCCATGCAGAGTATGGACTTGACAACCCTATACTTGCCAGGGTAAATGCCAGAAGGGGAGAGGTGAGGGAGTTTGATGCCAATGTCTGTGGTCACACAAACACAGGCTGGGTATGTGCATCCCATGTGAAAGCTGCTCCCTGTCACACACCCCTGATGGAAACCAATCTCATTGTCATTCTGATATTCATCAAAATGTCCCAGAATTACTGGCAGAAGATATTGTCAGAACTTCTTAATGTCTAGAGAGTTCGTGGCAAGACTCCTTTTGCCATTCAAAAAGGTTTTGAATGTGCTTCTGAAAGGTAAAAAAATACTCCACAAGCATTCTGGACCTAACCCCAGGTTGTCTGGTCACTTAGCTTGACCTGACTGACTCTTTTGTCCCCCTTTTCTCTGCTTCCCCAAGGAAAAGCTTCCATGTTATCTGCTAACAGCTGCCAAATCTTTGCCATTTTTCATGGCAGACAAAATTCCTGATTTTAGACAAATGAAAATGACAAGAGGCCACAAAATATCACCTACTCATAATTACCCATTCAACAGAAAACCAGTAATTTTTTTTTATATTACCTTCAATCACCCAAAGAATTAAACAGTACTTACTGGTTTGTGAGGCCAAATGATCACCATGCAATGAATATTTTACAGTATATGCATTAAATTCCCCCTCCCCAAACAACATTAATTTATAATTTATCTTCACCTGGAAATGAATCACCTTACCTTCTTATATGGATACTTATTCCACAGTTACACTTGCTTAACATCCATTCCATATATACTATTTTCAATCTAGCATAAACTTAAATAAGAAGTAAAAAATAAACTAAAAGTTTCCCTCTAAAGATCATGCAAGTGTTTGGTGGCCATGACCTCTGACCAACAACTTCTTGAAAGAAGACTAGAAAGTAGGTAGGACATGTGATTTCTTGATTAAGGTACAAAAGCAGAGTGCAGAAAAGTTGTTGGAATAGATCCTACTCCTGTCACAGACTTCCTCCTATAGATCTATATCTAAAAGCTCCCTACTCCATCAAGGCTGTCTGCACAGGTATGCAAAGGGTAAAATACATTTCATTTCAAAGGGGCAGAGACTATTTGGAGCAAAGTCTGACTGTTATTTCTAATTATATTTTGCTAATATTCACTGGAAGTGTAGTTGTGTCTCAGTTTAATGAGACTGAAGTGTTTGGCTACGGAGGGTGAGTTATGAGGAAGACCAAGCTCCTTCCTCCAAGCAATTGTAAATCCAAAATTAAGAGGCTCCAATTGAGGAAGTGTGGAGAAAGAAAAAAATAACAGCCCTTTATTAAAGGATATATGTGTATTGTCAGAACAACAAAAGAACACAAAAACAACCAAACAATAATCCTCCCCCTCCCTCATTCAACATCCCTCTATCTTAAGGATGCAAGGGAAAGAAAATAAAAAGTTCAACTTGGTTTTTTTTAGACCCTATGACATGTTTCATTACAACCTACCCAACAACCATCTCGGGCACTTTCCAGTAACTACCTAGAAGGAGGATGTTTTAAGTGAAAAACTGAGAGTGCCTGTGAATTGGAATGGTATATGGGAGTGATCTTTTCTAAGGTAAGAGGTAAAAGAGAGCTCCTTCTCTACTTTTCTTTGCCTACTGATTTTTGCATTCTGTCTACTTATGTTCAGTGTTATTATTTTTCAGTTTCCTTAATTGCATTTTTTGCTGTTTTAGGGTAAGATTCTTAATCTTAAAAAGGTTCTAAAGGAGAAAATCTCAGTAAATTCTGCCAAGCATATTCAATCATTAAAAGCAGAACATGTTTTTAAACCCTTCAGGTTCTTGCATTCCAAGGGAATCTCAGGATTGGGAATGTATCTCCTCTACTAAGACACAAAGTTGGTTTGAGGATCAATTATCATGGAGCAGCAGGCCTTGATGACTGACTACATTGAATAAATACATTTCTATATGTTTTTGTCCCAGAAATCAATGTGCAAATCACAATGGCTGTCAGATGTCCAGTAAAATTATGTCTAAATGCTTTTTATGAGCAAATAATACCCACAAACAACCTTAGGCTTTCAGAACTGTTGGGTTCCTTGAATTTTTCCTTCCTCTGGTCCTCAGTTCCACTGAAGCTTGCATGTTCAGCACTGCAGCATCTAAAGAAAATAACTTTTTTCTTTCTTGTTTCACTTCTTTCTTGGAAGATGAGAAAGAATACTTAGGAAAACTCAAAATTTGATTCAATCTCTGAAAACTTGCATTTCCTTTTAGCCCTTTGATGCTTTTTCTGCCTTTCAGGACAGCATTGTGAACAACTGTTGTTGTTCATGGGGTTAGTGTGTTCTTCATCTAGACCTTCTGTAAATCACACTTGAGCTCTGAGATTATCTCATTTTCTCTGGTTACCTTCCTTTTAGTCCTGTATTATTTTCAAATTCTGTTTGTATAACATTTCCTGTAGCCTGGCCCCACCTCCCTTTCAGTGAGATGTAGACTTTATTCTTAGGTGTTCCACCTTTAACTTTCTCCCTTCATGGTAGCCCTTTGAGGCACCTGTAGCTTTTCAGATGCATTTTTCCTTCTGCTTTGGAGGACACTGAACATTGTGGCCTTCATTTTTCCAAAAACCTCCAGTCTCCTCATTAAGCATATGATGTAAGCAGCCAGAATTCTAGCAAAAACCACGAACACTTGACCACTGAGTTTCTGAAAATCCACCCATCAGCTTCACATTAACAGCTACCAACAGGATTTATATTTTATTGTTTTCTTTTTCTTTTTCTTTTTTATTTTTCATTTTTTTAAACTAGTCCTTATTTAGTGGCAAAATACCCATACAACAGAGGTGCTGTGATGTCTCAGGTATTTTTGCAAATGCATACAGTAACTTTATGAAATCCAGACATTTTTGCTCCACACACATCCTCTTGTATATCAGCAGATATTCAGACAGAACTTAGGACCAGAAGCAACAGAATTGAAGCTGTGTGCAGTAACCAGTCCTGGGACAACAGGAATATGTGGTTGTCAGCAGACGAAGTATGGAAGCATTTGGGGAGGGAGAGAAAAATAATTAGACTTTAATTAAGAATGCATAATATGTGAAAAGAACAAGCCATCTGCTTGAAGAAAAGATGGAACATAACAATGAGAAATCTTCTGTGAGACATGGATAACTAGAAGGCCAAAGAGGAGGATTTTATTGCCCTGCTAGTTTTAACATCACCCTCAGAAGAATTCATTGTAACCTAAGAATGAAATACTATTTTCTAGCTGAAGGATGAACCCTGGTTAGCATTGATAAGGAAGATATGTCACTGCAGGACATATTTCCTGAAAAAACAGGCTAAATTAAAAAAGTTACCAAAGGTCTCAGTGTTATTTTCCGCTAGCAAAATGAGCTATGGAGTGATGCAGTGATACTGATTCTGTGCCCACATTTGGGTAAAGGGAAGGAAACTACAATGAGTATATCAGTACTGTGCATAAATGCATGTTTCTTGGCTCCAAATGGGAACAAAAAGCAAATTCACACCTAAAAGGATTGCTTGTTGTGCACCGTATCACTACCAAAAGTGCATGCAGAGTGCTCCTGTGCAAAATAAAGTTTTGTGGAGACACAACAAACAGCCTGGCTGACTCCTGGTAATGCTGCTGCATCTTGTCACAGTGCACCCTGCAGAGCTGATAGCACACTGTGGCTTTAATAGATTGATATCTGTGGAGAAGAAGTTGTTGCTTTTCATGTTTACCAGTGATAGACAATCACGACTCTACGTGCTTGAAATTAGCATGTCAGTGCAGGGCAGATCAATCGGTATTTTGGGGCTTCAGCTGGAAGAGGGATGTTGACCCCACTGGGGCCAGTTGGAGTTGGCTGTTCTGCTAAGTGAACCTTATGTGACACTGGTCAGACAGACCTCAGACACCATGGGAAGAAGATCCCTGACATGCTCCTGGACTTGCCAATGGTAATTCTAAACAAAACATAGCAAAATAAAAATATCAGGAAAATTCTGTTTATTGCTCTTCCACCTACACATGTTATACTGATCCATTTCCACTTTGAGCTCCCTGCCTATCAAAGAATAATTCCCTACTGGTGAATAGTAAAGTTTAATTAACATTTATGAACTACTGCCTAATATTCATGTTGAATTAAAGAGACAAAGAGCTAATAACAAAGGGAATATACAATTCAAACAAAGCTGGATGTAAAATGTAGGGTGTATAGACATGAACCTCATTTTCCACTTCTGTGTGATGCAATTTAAAGTACATTTTTAACCTGCTGTTTGTGCAGAGGAGAACAAACACTATGCAGCTTTAAATAAATATGCATTTTAAAAATAGGTGTGTATGAGACCAGCTGGCACATTATCCAAAAGAGAATACACTGTACTTCTCTATTGCTTTGCATCACTTTTTTTTCTCCATCTTCTGTTTCCAAACCACCTTATTTTCTTCTTCTTTTCTTCACAGTCTGTACTGGTATCTCTGCTTGCTCAGCCCAGAAAGCTTTGCTCTGATTCTCCTTGTTCCACAGGGTTGGACAAAAGGAGTGGGACTATTTCTGTGTGTGAGAAACACACAAAACAACTAACTCGCATTCCCAGGTCCTGCATATGAACGTGTCAGGGTAGATATGGAATCCAAAATCAAAGGAGCTAAAAGTGGGATGCAAGTTACTAACTGTTGCTTAGCAACACCACACTGATGTCACACAAATCATGACCTTGGCATCAGAGTCAACGCTGCTCACACAGATATCTGCAAACACATCATCTGATATGGCAGAGAACAACAAACCCTTTTTTATTGCCGGCCTGAACACGCGCTGGAGATGCTCTATGGGCCAAGAGCATGTGTGCCTCCTGATAAGCCATGAGAATGTGCATGGTAATTAAAGGAATAATCTTACATTAATAAAGTCTGACCTCACTGAAGGAAAGAGCAGCTGGAGTGAAACAATTAGGCCATGACTCAATCAGATTTGCACGGCAGATATTAGAACTCTGTTGAGAGGAAACTTGTGGAAGGTGGGCAACAAGCTGTTTACCTCCTTATGCAACACATCTCCTTTTTTTTATTTCTCATGCAACATTTATCTCTCATATTCTATCAATTATCCTTTAATTATATTTATTAATATATTAAGTTACAGAGTGCAAACATTTTTCTTTCCTTTCAGGAGAATGTCACAGTCTGTTTCCTTCATTTCCTTCATTTAATAGCAAAACTCAAAAACCTTTGAGATATAAAATCCAAAATAAGTTCCTTAATAAGACCCAAAAAAGAGCTTAAATATTTTATAGCAGATTTTCTATATATATGTCCTAATTAAAAAAATTAATTACGTTATATTTTGTCTTTTTTCCCTTGAACTGGAAAGAACTTATTTCATTCAACATCAGCTTCTTACGTATGTCAAAAATAAAACAGAGGGCCAGATTTTTGCAGACCTTTGAGAGTGGAAAGCATTTGATGAAACTGGGAAAAATTTGCTCAAGGTGACCACCCAACAAGAGTGTTCTTGTCATTTGGCTAAAGAAATTCCAGGATGGTGCTGAATAGACTTTAACACAACCAGCTATGAAAGACTGACGAATATGAAATGCTCTCCAACTCAGGGTTTTCTGAATCAAACCCCTAATTTTCCCCTCTATATCCGTAAGAGATGGATACCAAAACCTGAAAATCTGCCCTCTTCCCACTAACCTGCTCCCACTAATAATTAAAAAAAAACCCAAAAAAACCAACAACAACAAAAAGAACCAACCAATCAACCAAACAAAGAAAATTAAAAAAAAAAACAGTTCCTTGTTTCCTGAACGCTAAAAACTAAAACCAAAGCCGTTGGCCCACACTAATCATACAATCCCAGAATGGTTTGGGATGAAAAGGACCTTAAAGTTCATCTCATTCCACGCCCCTGCACCTTCCACTTGACCAGGTTTCTCCAAACCCTATTAAACCTGGCCTTGAACACTTCCAGGAGTGGAGAGGTAATCCTAAATTTCATTTTAGCCATTTTTTTTTTACAAGTCCTAATGGATTATACACATAATGGATTATAGACATTAGAATACCTGAATGCAGAGCTTATATAGGGAATCTCAACAATCCCTTCTGGGGATGATCCAGCATGTCTTCCCTTACACATATTTCACCTTTGCAGAAGCAGTGAAATATAAATCTGTCTCCAAACAAGCACATGGCAGAAGTCAACTATTTAATTGCCATAATATACACAAGGGAAAAATTGGAGCAGCTGCTCCCTAGCTGGAACACAGGCTTCAGCAGATATTAATGATAAAATGGCATTTTTTGAGTAGTGGTACCTTGAGTCTGCCAAAGTGAAAAAGCTGCCCTTAGGATGGCATCTTGGGGGGAAAAAAGGAGCTGTCTGTGATGGTCTTGCAACAGGAAAAACAGCCTAAACTTGGTGGTTGTTTCTAGATTAATAAATGTTATAGTGATTTTATGGGGTTTTCATGGAATCATGGAATGGCCTGGAAGGGACCTTGAACATCATGCAGATCCAACCCCCTGCTGTGGGCAGGGACACCCACTGCCAGAAAGACAAATTAAGGTTTTCTAGTACATCCTCAGAATATCACAGGCCACAAAGTTACACCAAGTTAATTCACATTAAATGCCATAACCCTGGTTAGGGCAAAGGGTGCTAATCCTTGAGAAAAATCTGCATTTATATGCCACAGTAGAGAGTGGCAGAGACCAAAACTCCACCAGAGCACAAGGCCCTGCAGGGTTAAGAAAGTGGTTTGATGAGATGCATTCAGGTGGGCTCAGAGGCAAAACCCACCTGGTATTGGAGAGGAGTCTCATTCCTAAATGTCTACCAAAGTGATCTGAGAACCAAAACCAGAAAAATAAATTAAATAACAACCCCTCTTTCCCTATCCTACAATCCAGAGGTCATGAGTGATCTGAGGGCAAAGTCTTCCAGCCAGACATGCAGAGGATCCACATCAACAGTTCACCCATTCCTTTGCTTCCTCTGCACATGAAATGAAAAGAAAACCTTCATCTTTTTCTCCAGGGTAAAGCCTCCCAAGAGGAACTGGGGGAATTTCTTGAATCCTAAAAGCTGGCCAGCTAAAGGCTTGATGTACCAAAAATGGTGACTCACTGGTTTTATAAGCAATGCATTCAATTTTTAACAACAAAACATTTTATAGAAGTCATGTCCTTATAAAATAACAGAAGAGATAATAAAAACACAGAGAATAATGGAATCATGAGCAAGAAACACAATGTATGACCTGGAAAAAAACAACCAACCAAACAACAAAACAAACTAAAGAAAACCTGTTGATGAACAGGACAATTATTCCAGTCCAATTGGTTTTCATATATGCATAGCAAAATTTAATAATGAATTTAAATTTTTAGTTGACAAACTACTTAACATTGACTTGAATAAAAACAAGTTCTGGGGACTGATTCTCCATGAAGACGGAACACGTCTCACATCACCCTGATCCTTCAGTCCTTGGAGGGATCAAACAGGAACCCAAAGCTCGCTGCAACTTGCTTGTCATCTCTTCTTTAAAATTAAATTTATTAGATCAAAGTCATGCTCAAAACTTGGTCAATCACAAAAATATTTTAGACTATTATACTGCATGAAATAAGAAACACGGAACATGTGAAAAACAAACCTAGTAATTTCTATGAAGAATTAGCATGTTAATGCAAATTCCAATCCACTTCAGCTCAGTTAAAGGCTACTTCTTCCATCCTTTGTCTTCACATTTGAAAAATATACTATATAGCTGCTGTGTTTCCTGTCAGTTGTGACTGAATGTAATTCTTGAATGATGTAATCTAAATATAATGTATTAGCTACATTTGTCTAAGTGATACTTCGCTCAGGTTTCTTACTCCACCTTAAGCCATCATTTATTATCATCTTCAGAGATGTGACCATCAAAGTACCTTTAGTGTGAAAAGTGCCACACAAGCAGAATTTAACTATAATAATATGTCTCATTTGGGCCTAATCTAAAAGTACCTGTTGAATAATTTATTCTGAAACCTTCAGAAAAAAAATCTGAGGTAATAAGGACGGGCTGTCTACCAAAAATCTGAAGAATATTTTTGGAGAAAACAGCCTGTACTTAGCCTGTTCACAAAGGGGGGAAAAAGAATCCTGCCAATACCAACAGTTCTACAGGGGCTAACACAGCATCTGATGGTTTTCAGAAAGTTCAGGCTTCAAAAGATGGGATTCTAAGAAAAACAAACTAACATGGAACAGGGTTTATCTTCAAGCCAGAGACGTGTAGCGAGCTTGAAAATTTAATCCAAACATATATTGGTGGCTTAAACCCAGGAATAAGCAAAATGATATCGTAATTTTAAGAATAATCTAAGGGTTGAGTCTCAAGTCATGTTATTAACACTTATAGTAGGACACTGTTAAGTTCTTTTTTATATACTATTCATCTGAATATAAAGATATAAAGATATATCACTGCTGTCTTCCTCAAAACATTACAGGGAGGAAACCTGAGTGTGCCTGGAAAAGCACCTTTCAAGGCCCTAATACTTTTATGGTTAACTAAAGCACCTGCAGGCAATTGGCATGTACTAACAGTTCAGGCTCTTCATAAATCTCAGGAAAATGAAGTCTGCTGACAGCATAATTCTTGGGCCTACTGATGACATCTCCTCTGTTCTGACTCCACTGCCTATCCCAACTGCCTGCTTAATTGCTGATTTACTGCTCTGTATTTTCAGCTCTGTCACACTAATTCATCTCTCTTACCTTCTCTGTCACCCTGTGCTCATTGTCAGGGAGACCTGATATTTCCATGAAGGTCTGGCACACCTTCCTATGAGTTCTCTCATCAGTTCTCTCAAGCTCTGTCTGATTTTCCCTGCCTACCTTTTCCTATTCATTACATCTTCTTGAAAGACTTAGATTCTGCATGTTGTCAAAGCAGCCATATCGCTTTTGCTGTCACGTCACTGGAAGGCTCTCTGCTCTCACTGCATACTGGAAGAGGTAGAAGTGAGGAATCAGTGAGGAATTTATCCAGAATTACTATTGCAATTACACACAGTGCTGCTGGAAAGGCTGAAATATGGGCAGCCTCTTCACTCTCCAGTCAATTTCTAAATAACAAAAGAACAACCTCTGGAGGATTGTAGTCTCTGATCAAATTTAAAATAGATTACTGGGATAAATACTGGAGGCAGTGATGGGACTTTAAATCATCAAACCATCAAAGCTGGTTAAAAATAACCAACTGCAGCTTGCAGCCCCTTGATTTCAATTTATAGTATAAATAATTAAGGGTTCTAATTATTTCCAGATTTCATGTTTATTTCCTGCTTTTTAGACTATTGTAGTCCTTGTGACATTTTATACCATGAGAAAGGAACACTGCCCATCTCCAGTAAAAGCACTGCTTTGGGTGTATTAAACTATGAAACCCGTGGCTTGTCCTGTTGTAACAGTTGGAGATATTAGGAAAGGGGGCAGGGAAGAGGGATTCTTACATTCTCTGCTAAATGCTGGTTTGGTGTTTTTTTCCTGCAATAGTGCAGCGGCTCAGCTCCACAGTGGGGAGTGCTGGGCTTTGAACATACCTTGCAGGGCTTTGAGTTCTGCTTAAAGAGCTCCAGCACTTTAAAGGGCACATGATCAGTGGTCAAAACACTTGGCTAAGACTCAGAACACACAGGCTGCTGCCCCATGTTGCTTGAAGGAATTTGGTTAGCAATGAATAAAGTGCAAGCGTGCACATGAACAAAACTGATACCAGCTCATAGCCTGTGTCCCTCATACACTAAACTAACTGTCCACTTATCCTCTTGAAAAAAAGGATCTTCCCTCGTATGAAGAAGTTCCAAAACTTCTAAATCAATTTGTCCTCTAATTGCTTTTTAAGAGAGAAAGGAAATCTTAAACCAGCCCCCGTCTGCAGGTCCAGCAAGGTGCTCTTTTCATCTCCCCCAGAACTACAGCGTTTGCCGTAAGAAAGGAGATGACACACAGATATTTCTGAATGGCAGCAAAGAACTTGGCTGCAACAGGTGGAATCTGATGCATTCCAAAGACTTTACATGTTCTATATGCCAAATGAAGCATCCTGTCGGAAATGCTTTTTATTCTTTTTAGCAACAGGGTCTGGTTTTCTGCCTCAATTTGCTGACTCCTGACAGTGATCTTTTCTGTTCTGGAATGTCTGTTGTGTGTTATAGAGAGCAAAAGTTGCTCACCCCCATTGCCTGCCCTTGAACAGGAAGAGCAGCCAGAGTCTCATCAGGAATTCAGCTGAAGAAATGAACATCTCTTATCACTGCTCTCAACAGCTACTGATAAGCCTCCTTGTTCCTCTTGTCCATAGCACAGGAAGCCTGACAGAATTCATGGAGTGTCTGGACAGTGCCCTTAGTCATATGTTTTAGTTTTAGGTAGTCCTGCACAGACCAGAGATTTGGATTCAATGATCCTTATGGCTTCCTCCCAACCTGAGCTACTCTATGATTCCTTCCATGCAGAAGGCAAACACTTGGGTAGGTCACTGCTAACTGTGATTTTGCTCTGCTCAGATTTAGGTAGCTGTCAAGCAGAGACCTCAGTTTTGTTTCAAGGATTTTCTGAATTTGCCATTTAAGACAGATTATCCTATTTAATGATTCAGAGAATTCCCATCACCCTAGGATTTTTACAGTCAAAAAGAAAGAGCAAGTGATTGAGGAGGTTGCCAAACATCTTAACAGCTTTGGACTGACCAGTGCTGTGCTGGTTACTCCGCTCCTCGCTCCTGCAGGTTTTCAAGGCAGCTAGATTGAGATGGCCACTTATTCTACATTCAAGAAAGAAGCTGAATTAAGTTACAGCTAAAATGCTGCAATTCCCTTCTACAGACCTTTAAATCTAACCTTTATTACAGATGCTTTTCTAGACTTCCACAATTCTGCAACAACTTCCACTTCTTCCAATTAAGGCAGCACCTAAGCCACCAGTTCTCTATTTTATTTTTTTTTTCCCGACACAGAGCACAGCGTATCTGTTGCAACATTCAGGTCAGAACATTTCCCTAGAGTGCTATACCCATCGTTGTCCTGTACCTTCCCAATTTATTATCATCACTTCACCAGCTCTGCTCTCCCCTTTGCGTGCAGAACTCAGGCTAATGTAACATGTCACATTGCACAGCCGTGGCTCTGCACGCCGAGGATCTGCACAAATCAGAAATGTACCAAAAAGGCACTGAGTCAGGACACCGCTCCAGGGCCAACCTAGATGTGTTTCAAATCCACCATTCTGTCAGAGATTGAAGGAACATGAAGGAAATGGCTCACAATAACAGCAGTGGACAAGATATTTTCTAGCGGGTCCTTAAGCCATCCATCATCAGGCTGTTGTGTCATAACGAAATCAAAACTGATCCTATCAAGACTTTGAACCCTCTGAACTAATATAATCTCTAACGTGTGCAAATTGCACACAGGACAGCAAGTGTTGGGGCTGGGATTTTTCTTTTTTAAAGGTGAGGGTGAATGAACAAAACCCCAAAGTGTATTTGGAATAGGAGACCTCCAAATACACACAAATGTGACTTTTACCTTCATCTGCACCTGCCTTTATCTGTTCCAAAAATACCTTAATTTGATGAATCATCCCTAAAAGCTTTGCCCCAAGCTTCTGACATGAGCCCCTAGAAATTACATCTTCAGAAACTCTCCTTCTGGGAGTGCTGGTGAGGGGATGGAATTTTCATTAGCTCTGGCCCATAAGCAATAGCAAGACAGGAATAGTGAGGAATTTATTTCTCTAGACTAGCGAGGATATTGCTCCAGCAAGGGAAAAGACTGAAATATTTGTAATTTTCTTCTTGGTTTTCTCCCTAACTTCACCTTCAAGTCTTCAAAAATTCAAATCATTGTTTATGCAATTCTTACATCTGTGTAAACATCTTAGCTAATTACTCAAGTTATTGGTGTCTAAACAGAGCCTGTGCAGGAGCCTGACAGTGCTGTGTCAGACACTGAGATAACACACTTCAGGAGGGGCTGACTAACACAGGAGATATATTTGGGCTTTGAGGCTGGTAAATCAGAGAGGTTTAGTATGTAAATTCAATGTACCAAAAGATATTCAGACAATTAGAACAAATGGCACAAAAGTGCTGAATGTCTACTTGTTTAGTGTCTGATAATTGCAATACCCCAACAAAAATGCAGCAGTGAGTTCTGGATGATATCACAGGCCTTGTGCAGAGTCTGCTGGAACAGATTCACTGCAGAGTCAAATGGTCACTGTCCAAATGGATTCAAACAGGTATGTGATGATCCAGGGAAATTTCACAATCTGAAGATAAAAACATTTGAAATGAACCTATACTGTGTAGCAAGGTTCTTCCAAGCATGGATCTACATCAGAAAAAAAAGAAAAAGCAGCAAGCTAAAAATGTATTATGCAGATGATGGTTTAATATGCAAGGATAAAAACTCTTTATTCATAACTATTAATTGGAAATGAAAATGAAGACAAAAGTATCTGAAGGACAAAATTAATTGTGAGACTAATCCTCCCTGAAAGTCCATTTCCTGGTCATTTTCTGGCTCATGTTTTGCTTTCCTCAACTGTAACTCTTCCCCAAAAGCACCATTTTTTGAGAGGATATGAGATTTTAAAGAGCTATATTTGACTTACAGAAGATCAAAGTAGTTTTGCATCCTTGAAAGTTTGGCACTCATTTGGATACAGAGGGTTTGTTTTGAGGCTCACAACAGCAGCATAAGTGCCCTGTGACCAACAGCAGTCTCTGTCAACCCTGAGCGGCTCAAGTGCTTACCTAGAAAAAGGTCAAGCAGTGATTTTTTTGTAAAAATAAATTGTGTTTTCAATCCATTTAAAAAGTGCCCTGTTAAAAAGAGTTTCCAGGAACAATTTGTACAGCTGCACTCAGTGAAAAGCTCAGATTTCTTGGAGAAAATTACTCTGTGGGAGGAACAATTTCCCACTCAGGGAAGCCACTCTGACAGGGAAGGACTGGGCCACACTTGCACAGCTGCTCAGTACCATTTGTGCCTTTACCTGCCAGGAGTGACGTAACCTGCGGTGTGAAGTTAGAGAAATGAATGGGCTGAGAAAACATTACACTTGGAAAAAAACACAGTCTTTGTGGATGGAAGCTGTGCAGTAATTTACCATCCAGTCTTCAAACACAAAAGAGCAAAGCGAAAGCCATGGCAGAGATCCCCCAGTTCAGCGCAAAATGTCAGGTGTTGATTTTTGAAGGTGTTTGACTGGTTTTTGGGGGGCTTTTTTGAGCAAGGAGTCACCTTAGCAAGGGCAATGAAAGAAATTGTAGGTGTGTTGAGGAAGCTGCTTAAGCCCAGAGGATGATGCTGTCCCTCATAACAGGGCAATTTGGGACTGCAGCTGGAAGCAGCAGTGAATGATAATGGAGGTGAAAATGGTGGAGACTGGAGAGAAGGTCAGAGCAGTGTCCTGTGCACCAAAACAAACTGGCAAGGCAGTGGTACCGAGCACTTTAGGATCTCTGCTCCTTCAGCATGTGTGGGAGCTGAGGCCTCTGGAAAATCAGGTCCTTTTTAACTTGAGGTCCAGCTTTCATGGAGCAGGGACTTCTCGTCCTGCTGTTGTACACCAGCTACTTCAGAGCAAATATGAAACACCCATGAATTTCAGATACTACTAAAAGCTCAGTTCCTTATTCCTTACACATTGTTCTACAGGGACTTGAAACACACTTCAAAACCATTATTGAACAAACACTCACCCCTTTTCCTCCTTTTATGTTTGCATGCCCCAGTTTTATTTATATCAGTGGTCCACAAAGGATCATACTGCAGACAGTGAATACAGCTACAGGAAACATATTTTTCTGGAAAAAAGCCAGGCAGATATCATCCAGAAAGGTGATGTTTCATATTTATTATTTAATTGCTACTTAGTTCTAGTCCCATCCAGACTGTAAAAGCAATGTTTATCTAACCAGGTAGCAGGCAACTTCTCCAGCCAATTACTGCTCACCAATAGAGTTGACTTTCAAGCAGGAAATATCAGATGCTCTTTGTGAAGCATTCACCCCTACAGAAAGACAGTGAGCCCATCATGGAGGAAAATTCAATCAAATTATTTACTACTGACGAGTTCTACAAAAACCTGGTCAAATCCATTACCCACCTTTGCCTTTGAGGTAAGGACTGCAATAACTCTTCACTGACAATGATCCACGAAGTCAAGCATGAAGAAGGAAGAGGAAAATGAAATGTCAGTACCTTCCTTCCATACCACCCCTGCAAAGGAACTTTCAGCACTAAGATGATCAAAATCAAAACCCTAATTAAGCCAGAATCTGCCAAAAGAGTACCCTGTCCCTAAGGCTCCCTGACTAATAGCTTTGTAGTTTATACAAAGAGGAATAGTGTTAACAAGAGAAAACAGTCTGTCAGCTAAGGCACTTTTCTAGAAGGCTAAGAGATACTGGTTGACATGCCCTCAGACACAGGTAGGAGCTGAATGCAGTTTTACTCAGTTTTGTAAATTATAAATTCCTTTACCCATAGTAATAAATTCTTTTTCTTGCCCTGCTCCTGGTGATCTCTGTGTGTCTCTTATTGGGGCATCCTGGGGGCCACGTGGAGGGGGATGAGGGGGAGCATTCCA
>JAWWLV010000024.1:18634068-18648228 GCA_035041135.1 Platyrinchus mystaceus
GCTCCTGGTGATCTCTGTGTGTCTCTTATTGGGGCATCCTGGGGGCCACGTGGAGGGGGATGAGGGGGAGCATTCCATTCACTGCTGCAGAAAGCTACAAACCAAGTGAATTTAAGAACCTTTCCCTAAACAGGAAGATACACCAGATATTTGAACATATTGGTTTACAACACAGCAAGATTGCCAAGAGAAACATTCCCAAACATCTCCTTGTAAATATATATAATTTATTCCTTTATTCTATGAAAGACACACGCTGTTTAGGACCTGCCTGACCTCCAGTGTAGCAGAGACTTTACACACCAATCAGTTAAATCCATGCAGAATCCAATAAATTGAATAACTGATATCTAATTTATGCTCATCTGGACTCAGTTTCTATACATTTACTTACACATTTCTTCAGTAAAGCGTCTTAATATTGTCTCCTTGACACCACTGTAAATAAATTCCCTGCTGAACAGCATTTTATATGACAGTAAATTCTGGGATTAGCACTGAAGTGCAGAGGCTTTGGGTTTGTTATTCCAGATGTGTCCTTCAAGCTGATGCACTCCAGGCAATCCTGTCTGTTTAACAGGCAAAGCTGAGTCTGTAAAGGAAGGTACATGGATTCTGGCAGGGTCAGAGCCACGGAATTCTTTAGTCATGGAAGGAGACTGCACATTTTTCCATGATCTTGCAGGAAACATAAATATTTCTATTCTGTGCGCCACGATGAATAATATTTCTGATTGATTTATTTTTTTATTTTTTTATTTTTTTAAGTGAGCAAGAGAGCATGTGCATGAGGAAAGATGTGAGAGTTTGGACATTCTAATCAAGCTACCGTGGTGGGGGGGAAATACAAATCTGAAGCAGCAGATCTCCTCCAGGCGATTTTGCAAGCTGAAAAACTCATTGTGATGTCAGTTCTTGAACAGTCAAAGCCTCTCAGTTCAGCATTAATCAGGATATATTTTAATCAGGAAGAAATAAGTGACCAAGGAATAAATCTGAAAATTAAGCAATAACAGTGGATTTAGAAGTAAAATTATTTCATGAAAGGAAATTAATTTGTGTTGTGTTCTTTCAGCACAGACTTGTGGGGTTTTTTTAGGTTTTATTCTAGGTAAAGCTGCTTTGTAGATACACACTGTATATTTTTATGATTCTACTTATGATCACTTAACTAACTCAAATAATACACATTACTTTTTAATGTATATCATTAATGAGCATAATATTTATTATTCTCAAGATCCAGGTGAAATTAAACTGAAAAGCAGATGACAGAATCAACTGGATTATACACCACTCACAAAAATTACCTCATTTCAGGGTCAGGGCTCCAGTGGGAGTTTGAAAAAAGAAAAGGCCATTGTTCAGACATTCTGGTCAATACAGACAGCTGTCTATATGGAGGGCTGGCAAGTTCATGCATCCATTTAGGTGCCTCTCAAAATGTTCATTTTTAAAATACTGAATGTGAGGAAAATAGTTACAAAAATCACAGTGAAATATAGGCAAAAAGAGCACACTGTGTGCTGCTGTACACTGCAGAATACAAGGAATTCTTTCCACAGGTTTCATTGTAAGAAAACAAGGGAAGAAAAAAAAAAAAAAAAAAGAATGCAAGGTTTTAGTGGTGAGGAAGAAAGAGTGCTCCAAGTAGCAGAAAAGAAAAATGCATGACATGAGTGAGAGGGAAGGACTTATCTTCGCTATTATATTCTTCTGGTGTCATGTTCAAGCAGTACACAAGACATCCAAACATCGTTTCTTTTGTTTATAAATGGGAAAACAAGCATTCCAGCAGAGATAAAAATAGAAACCAGCTCTCCTACAGCCCAACCATTTTTGCTGCTACTTAAAATTTAAAACTCATTAAGGTAAACATTGCAGACACTCCTTCATCAGCAGAATGATTCACCCAGTGTGTGCATATGTACATTCTTATATATTCCATCCCTTTCACAGATGTTTTACAGGTAACATTTACAGTTCCCTATTACTTAAGGCCCAGTATCTCCAAATATAGAAACCATACATATATGTTAAAATTAGCCCCTTTTTATGTGTTTATTAGTTCCTTCCAGAATTGGGAGATTTGCTGGGATTTGCAGATTTGCTCACAGATGGCTCTTCCAGTTCTGAAACAACGTTATAGCCTTTTATGTGTTGCCTCATGAATTCTCTTCATACAAGTTATTTTGAGCATGATAGATGGAAGGACCTTACATAATATGAGTCATTAATCTCTTTACACTTCAAACACCAGTGACTGCAGAATCATAGAATCATTCAGGTGGAAAAGATCTCCATCCCCAAGCCCAACCATCAACCCAGCAGCAGCACCACCACCATGTTCACCACTAAACCATGTCCCCAAGAGCTACATCCACACATTTTGAACACTTCCAGGGATCGTGACTCCACCAGTGGCCTGGGCATCCCATTCCAACACTTGACAGCCCTTTTTATGAAGAATTTTTCCTAATATCTAATATATACATGTCAGATGATCCATATCCCATGGCTCAGAGGACTAAGGCTCTGAAGTGCCAAAATCAGTCATAGCTGCCATCATACATGTTATCTTTATGATTCCCTTTGACCAGACTGGCTGCTCAGCTAAGATAGATCATGTGTGCTCTATTTTTCTCTATTAGATATAAATGTATATTTATTTTCAGATGTTATTAGAGCATTATTAGAGTCACTTGGCTGCTGTCATGTGAAGTTCAATATCTGTGAAGTTCAGTATCTTGGTTTTGAAAGCTGAAATTTAATTTATCTGCTGAAAATGACTAAAGACTAAATTTGGCAGATTAGGTACTGACCCATAATACTGAATCCTCTGTAATTATTTCACAGACTAGAATCAATGCAGAAGACCAGAAATATAAATCTGCAGGTTAATATTCATAACATCAGAGGACACAAAACAAATTTTGTTTTGATATATGTGTAAAACACCAAGAGAATTCTTAAAAAAAATGGAAAAGGAAAGAAAAGAAATTTACTGTAAATAAATAAAAGCAGTGTTAACCAATGCTCTCCACATTGAAGAATTATCTGAAGCAAATAATAAATTGCTTGAAGCAAAAGAGTGAAAGTTGAATGCAACTGCAATATGGGATGTAAGAACTGGAGCAACCATTGGTCAGAACAGGTATCACATATATTTATATATAGTTTCAATTTATATATATAAATATAGTTCTCCTCCACTGCTGAGGCTCAGTTGCATGTAAGAAACTAGTTAGAGGACTCCCTCCAATTCCTCAGTAGAAACAGAAGTTGTGTTAGATTTTATCTTTTTTTAAACATCACTACAAGTCTTGAGCTTGTGTCAGCTTTCAGCAGGGCTCCATATGGCTCCTACAATTGCCAAGCAAAATACAGTCATCAAAACCACAAGAGCTTTTCAGCCAAAATAATGCCTTAAATTGACTAGAACTTTGGAACTGTGCCTCCCAAGTTTTGTTTGGTGTGCAGGGCAAAAAAAAAAGAAAAAAAAAATACAGAAAGTTTAGCAGATGCTTATGCATGAAGAAAGAAATGCTAAAATATATTAAATATCTTCACTGAATCAAGAGTAAGGAGGCAAACCAGGGTTAAGGCTCCTGACATTATGAAACAGAACTAAAAGTCCCAATTCCCTGAGTTGGGGGGGGGATAAACCCAGGGCAACATAAAAAAGGGATCTCATTCTTCATATACTGCTTTTCGTGGGGTCAGGTAAGGAGACAAAATTACACTATTTCCTTATCTTCCTACAGAATAGGACTTGGCCTTCATGGGAGGGTAAGGCAAATAGAATACTGGGATCCAGGCCTGGGCAGGATCTATTTGCCTTACCCTCCCATGAAGGCCAAGTCTTCCCTCAGGAATTTGGAAGAAATAAAGTACATGGAGTAGAAGGAGCAATTAGATACATCTGTTGAGTGTTTTCCTCCCTCTTTGTGCTCGATGGGAAAACGCTGCTTGCATTTGTAAAGCTCTAACACTTGTACCATTTCAAATGTCTTTTCTTTTGCCAAGTGAACTCTCAAAAATTAGATATTATTGTAGAAAGCACTGCCTAATGAGCCAGTGTCATTTAGAATATTCAGAACTATATTACTAACCATCCAGTTTTCAAGCCCTAAAAATGCCATTAATAGGCTTCAGAAATACATGGGATGGTCACAAGGACAATAGACCTGGGTTACAGCTGTTCCTGCAGCTGCCATAAGCTTCACATGCTCCAGAGATGACAGTGATTGATAGTCAAATTACATTGCCAGTATTTTTCTGTGTTAGGCTCATTATTAGACACAATGCCTTGGTTGCTCTTGGGAATTTGCTTCATTTAGCTGTTCCCAAGATGAATTCTCACATCTCCACAGAATAAGTTCACATAGTAGAATAAGTTCACAAATATATATATCAGAAATAAACAGTTGATGTGGTATGAACAATGCAACCAATAATATTTCATAATGAAGAAACAAAATAAGGATGAGTTGCAACCACTTTTAAAGTTAAAGAATCTATTTTTAGGCTGGCCAAAATTTCCATGAGCCACCTTTTTTGCATTGCTATGGTTTCACTTTATAAAGACTACTTTTATTATGTTCAGAGTGCACTTAACAGAGAGCTTTTTGCAATACCTTCCTACATTCACACCAGTATTTGGTATTTACAGATCACTAGTTTCAGATTATTTTTAACATTAGCAAATCCTCACTGTGGAGCTGTGATGTAAACACTGTGGGAATGGCAAGTAACAACACCCACAGTGATTTCCTAGTTAAATACTGCCATTCTAAGCATTCAGTTGGCTGTTTGGGGATTTCTTCACTTTACTTTTCTTGACTGAAATTAAGCAACTTGAGCCTTTCCTTAGGAAGGCTTTTCTACAAGTGTTTCAGGGTTTTTTTCTCTTTGGAAACAGAGTTCAGAACAAGCTAATCCTGTCCCTTTAAGAAAAAACAACAGAAAGAAAGAAAAGAAAGAAAATCACAACTACACAAAGGTAGGAAGTGGAAGTTTAACAGAACCCATGGCAGACTTGCATGTTTTTAGTGGCTTTAATGATAAATGGCCTTAAAGAGTTTCTCCGTTTTGGTGAAGTGACCTAGAACTTTTATATTGTTCTACAAAACCAGCAGCGTGTGACAGGCACAAATAGACACAGTGTAGAACAAATCCAAAGGAATAACATTCCTCTTATCTCCATAAAATTAGAACTGCAGAAGTATCTTCTGTTCCTTGCTCCCTAATTACAGTAATCTTTGAACATCCTATTGAAATATCTTCAGAAGTTTCTCTTTGCTGCGTGAATCCAAGTAAATTTTATAGGGAAATATAAAGGGACCTGGTTTCCCATCAAGTAAAGAAAAAAAAAAAAAAAACCTATGATGTTTTACCAAGTACATTTGAGCTGCAAAAGATACAGGTGGAGATGTGTGTGGATTAATATGAGAAGGTTTCCAAGCATGGTGTCTGTCAACCACTTAAAACACTTCTTAAATAAAAGGCAAAACACAAATTCAGTGTAATCGCCCTTCATGCCGTACCTTTCCTTTTTCTATCCTTTTGCTGTTTCAAATACCTCTGATTTCAAACACAAATGTTCTGTGGTATCATAGGAGATTTGTAGGACTTGTAGGACTTACATATGTGTTGATCACCCTGTTTTACCTGAACCCATATTCTACAGGAAATTGCAACCTCAAAAGTTTTTCCCCACCAAATTCCAGGCAAATGCCTTGCCATGGAAAATGTTGCCATGGAAAACATTGAACCATCTAAAGTATACAGAGCATTTTCTACAGTGCATTACTTTCAGCAACCAGGTAACATATTGATCTGCTTTATTTAGCACTTGTTTCAATCCTCTGTATATCCACCACCAACCTGAATCAATTTTACGTGGCACTGCCCCCACTGCTGGTTCTCTACTTGTGCTATCTCTTCTCTAGAGGTTCACTGCCAGCTCAGGGATCACAACCACACTTGGCAGCTTGCTCTCTTTCTTCATTAGATTTAATGACAAAAAATTTCTTTCCTCTCTTAAAGCAGCCTTCAACACTGTACTATGCTCAGGGGTGGGGTGAATGTGCTGTTTGTTTGAATGAAAGAGTCCATTTTAGAGGAGAAACAATGTCTAAATATTAAGCAAACACTCCAGATACTGTATGTCTCTGCCAGATTACATCAGGTTGTGTATTACTACATATTTATATGACTATCACGACTGAGCAAAACAGAGTATGAGAAAAGTAATTCGCAGAAAGAAAGGAAAAACAACTGACAAAAGGGAACATTTATGTGCTGGTGGTGGTACGTGTTTATCAAAGCATGGATACCCCTCCATTAAGGAATGCTCAGTCCTGAAGAGACAGCAGGCTTGGGAAAGAGAAGATTGCCCATAATGGCTCCAGTGCCATATACACCAATCCTTGCTGTGAGCCAGTAACTGTTCTGGGTTCTATTGCCCTGAAAACAGCACAAGAGTGAGAATTTATTTAACTAAAGATATTTTTAAGTCCCAAAAATGTTAGACAAGTGTTTGGATGTTGACACAGAAAGAGCTTGACTTCCAAGAAACAGGATAGGAAGCACAGGGTTGTCAAGTATCAAGTCTGCCCTGCACAATCAAATATTGGGTGGGGATCTGGGCTCTGCCAGCTCTCCAGACCTGAAAACCTTGAGAGATAAACATATCTGAAAATTAACATTAAATATGCAGTAAAAGTCAGGAATAAAATGCCGTAAGATTCAAAGCATGGAGTAAAGAAAGAGACCAGTGTTCATTTCCAAAATAATTTTGGCCTCCAGGAGAGAAACACTGGATTTTATTTTTTTTTTCATGTCTGTAATTGATCATTTTGCACATCCGGAGTAATTCCAAATAGTTTTGAAAAAACCCCTCAAGTTTTCCCATCTGGAGACCATTGAAGAAAAAACGGCTGCAGAATGATCTTCACAGATCTTTTGTATTTCTTTTTCTCTATGACAATCAAGTATGTTATACTTTAAAGACTTGTGAAGTGTATGAACCATGTACTTATTACTGCCTAAAGTCCAGTTTGTAATCTCTATGGATTCTTTCTTCTTTTTAATTATCCCTATTCTCACAGAGATAATTTCAATTCTTTGGTGACCACAGTCACAATCTGAAGCGATCCATTAGAGGTTAGCAGGGAAAAAAGGAGGGGGGAAAAGGCACATCTTTCTCCCTATTCCATTCTAGATTATTTGACAAAAATAAATGCACCCAGCAGAAACAGAGAGAGGGGAAGCAAAATTCTTCATCTGCAAACAACTTTGCAGTAGGTCAGCCTGGCTTAGACTGACAATTTAGAATTTCTGAAACACCAATTCCAAGCTCTCCCTGCAGCACCTCTCCCAAAGTTTGTAACTACACAGTTTGTGTTTCTATGTGGTTAAAAGAGGAAATATGAATCTTGAAAAACCAAAGCTTTCAATGCTTTTACACTGTAGAATAAATCTTAAACTTCTTCAAGTGTTTACTTCAAGGAAGAAAGGAATGAATTCTGTGCTTCACTCAGAGAAGACTAGCCTGAAATTAATTAGAAAATAATGATACCATAAAGGGGAATGATTTTAAACTAAAAGGGGAGAGATTTAGATTAGATTTTTAGGAAGTTCTTCCCTGTGAGGGTGGGGAGGCCCTGGCACAGGTTGCCCAGAGAAGCTGTGGCTGCCCCATCCCTGGAAGTGTTCAAGGCCAGGTTGAAGCAACTTGGGCTAGTGGAAAGTGTCCCTGCCCTTGGCAGGGGTGGAATGAGATGGGCAACCAGAGCAGGACTCCCCAAGACAGGATTCTATTGTATATTCCATTTTTGTGAGCCAGACTGGGTGTCTTACTTTTCATTTTTTGAAATAAACCAAATATGTCTGGTTACCGGGTCTAATTAGTAGGTGTTTACTTAGAGCATTGGTAAAAAAGAGATGCTTTTATCAGAAAATTTGCCTGTTAGTGTGAATTAACCTCTAAATCCACTCAATCAGGCTGTTAAATGCCCTCTTCCCTCCTACCTCTTCCTTCATGTCCAGGGTCCTCAAGTTTATCATGCACTGTTCCAGACAAAATAACAAATTGTTCATTTTGTCTCCACTTCTGACTCACTTTTTCCTTCCTCATTGGCCATTTGCAAATAAATCAAACAACATGAGTTCCCAAGCAACTATTGACTTGGCACACAGCCTAATACAAATGCATATAAATTTGGGCTGCTGGCAGAGCAGGACTACAAAGAATGAGATTTTTCTGAGGTTCTGACATGCTTTTTATACAACAGAGTAAGTCCAAAACCTAAAAGAAACTAGATGTTTACACAAAATGTAATAGAGCTGTCGAACTCCTCTCTAGAGGTTCAATTTAAAAAAGCAAACAAAACCAACAAAAACAAAAAAACCCCAACAAATTTATGGAAGAAATCTTTCGAAAGAGAAGACATCTTTATCTTGTTTACCTAACTCTTACATTCTTCCCTTGTCATCTGTCACTGGCCTCTGTTGAAGTTATAGGATTAAATTTTAAATATATTAGCATTAAGTTATATATATATTGATATATATATTATATAAATTATATATAAAGTTAAATTATACATAAAGGGACTATTAAATAGTCCCTTTAACTCAACCAATTAAATATATTCTAAGTGCCAGTCATAAATTATACATTCAAAATGTAAGCAGGAATAGTTCTTTTAACCTATATTTGTTTCACTCAAATTAATCTTGTCTGACAAAGATGTCTTGCATGACATAAGAGAGTGCTTTAGGATTTGATGCACCTGTAGGATCTGAATTATACATATTCATTGTAACAAAATTCATATACACTAATTATTGAATTGCTTTTTATAGCCTGAGTCAAGTGTAGCAAAGGGGGCACTGAGATTTGGGCTTTTCATATTGCTGAGCTCACAGAGAATTGTCTGCAACGAACACTTATGTAAAGTGTAAATTTTCTACAGCATCTAGCACTGAAATTCAAAGCCCAAGAGGTTTCTAAGCACTACTGGAACAATAATAACAAATAGAGCAAAGAAATTTAGTTGCAGTAATGCAACATAATATTTTCCTCCTCTTCAGATTTCAGAAAGCCACATACCCAAGGGAAGTTGTGTGGCTGCTCTGCCAGGAAAAGAGGGGATTAGTTTTATTTCCTTATATATAGTTAGGTGGGTTTTTGTTAATCAAACATTGCCATCCTGTGGCAGGAAGAACAGTGGTACCATTGCCAACTAACATGCTGTTTTTCCAGTACCATCTGGCCTCAGAATGACACAGGCAAATTAAGTACTTAATTTTGTTTCCTGCTGCCACGTGCACTTCTAATTTTACACGAGACAGCAGAAAGATTATGCAGGTATGAAAGCTCCTGGCTAAAAGCTCATCAGAGCAAATGTTGAGAGTTGAAAAGCATTTTTTAAATTTTCCTTGACATTTAAGCTCAGCTGGTACTTTTCTGGTACTAGCTTGACACAAGGTAGCTTAGAGTCTGTCCGAGCTTCCAGTCTAGGCTGGAAATATGAAATGAACACTTGACCATGAAAAGACTGACAAATCCTCCTCAGGTATCCACAACTCTTCCCAGAATAGATCAGCCTCAACCTGAAGGCTGGGAAAGCACAACCCCTGAAATTTCAGCTGCTCTGAAACATTTCCACTTATATCCAATTCTGCACCCTCTGCCAAGCACATTAATCCTCTCCTTGCCTCTGGGACTGGCCTTTTCCTACTGTTCATGCCCTGAGAAAGGCGGGGACTACAGGAAACAGATTGTTCAGCCCTTGATAATGAGCCACGGTCAGCTCTGGTGACAGAGCCATTATGGGATGGGCTTTTGAGCACCCTGCCAGCCCACCTTCCCCACCCTACAACCTGCATATTTATTTCTACTGGACCAGTTTCTACAGTTCAGCTACTTCTCAGCCCACCTTGTAGTCATAAAAACAAGTCTAGTTCAGCTTTTTCCCTAGTAGAAGTCTTTCCTTGGAACATTTCACCAGCCACTAATTGAAGGGATTCAAAACAACTCCTTTTTAAAAAAATACGGGGAAAAAAAGTTAAGCCAGAGTATACATTCTCCTTAGTATACAGAGTCATGGTTGTTGGTACATTTTCAGGAAAATATTCAGGAGATAAGACTTTTAATTAGAAACTGGGAGGGGGAAAAAAAAAATCCAGAAGCTTTAAAATTCCCAGAGGTTCTGCAAGAGTTGTTGACCTTTTACCAGAGTCCTTTAATTATGCTCATTATCATTGTTAAGAAAAGATCACAGGGACAGAATTTGCATCTAATCTCTCACAACAGGGCTCCTGATTCCAGCACCACAACCAGAAACATTCTCACTTGCCTCCATGTTTTTATTTTCCAGCTTGGCAAGAAAGACATCAAGTCTCTCACTCTGGTTTGTTTTTTTTACAGAGCATCTTCAGGAGTAGTAAGATCCACTGTTTCAGTCCAATAATTTAAGCTTCATAACTCTCTCATTTTCCAAGCTTAAGCCTTGTTTATCAACTTGAATGCAGTTTAGAATCCTTAAAATTATTCGTTACATATTCATTAAAGCTACTCATTAATTCCATATAATGAAAGAAGTGCTGAGCAGCTGCAGATGTAGGGCATATTGTTTTAAGTAGGATAAGATTAAATTCCTTCCATATCACAATAAATTTACTGGGGCATTTTACAGCTAATATAAGTGCTGGTCGGTTTTCCTTAGAAGGAAACTTTTAGAAATAGTCAAGAGAAGTAAATAGTTCAGTTTAAGCAGTAAGTTTTATGGCTGATCACTTTCATTATTCATGAAGCCTCTATAGACATTGTATATCCTAGCACAGTGTGATTTTTGCCTTATTATTTTAGTTCACAAAAAAAAAAAAGAAGTTGGTATGAATTGGAATTCCACCTGCAACACTTATTCTCCTGTATTATTACTCCTCAGCCACAGCATGGAATCCTTGTTTGACAGCAATTTATCAAAATATATGAAGATGTCCTCCAAATAACAAGACTAATAACTGTCAGCTGAGGCTACTATTTCCTTTCTGTTCACAAAACACAGGCAAAAGTTGTATAAACACCAAAATACAGAAAATCCAAACTTGTGGAAATGGCTTGTTCTAATGAAATCAGTAACACTTGGAAATTAAGCAAACAAACAAGTAGTTTACTGTAAATCCCACACTTCTCATTCATCCTCAAATACTTTTGAGCAAAATTTACCATTTTTGTTTATTTGAAAATTGAAATAAGCATATAGCTGAACCTCATTCAACAAACATATCAATTTCTGCCATATTTATAGGCTTTTCTATAATATTTATTGCTGAGATATTTATGCAGCTCAGGAGGAAGAGGGGTTTTTTTTCAGCTCCACAGCATGGCAAGAGTGCATCTTTGCAGATGTGGAAGCTCTAAAAAACCACTTTGGTTGAGAAATGTCCAGCTCTGCAGAGTCTCCCTAACAACAAGGTCAATTCTTATCCTCCATTTTAGGTTTAAGGATCTAAATTATTTCTCAGTGATGTTTAAGGGATGGGTGTCAATTCCTATTGCCACAGCTTTCATTCTTTTAAAAGAAGCTGTAAGTCACTGAACAGTCTGACATACTACACTGAACCAAATATTGCAAAAACATGAGCATTACCCAGGAAAACCATCATCTTGGAATAGGACAAGATGAGTAATAAATACAACAAAGACAAGGCACAGAAAGGAAATGAACAAATAAAGACAGTGTTTTATACTATGATTCTACTTTTCACAATAGCCAACTACACTTGACAGTCATATTTATACAGGTTAGGACTGTAGGATGCCCTCCTGCAGTTTAATCCCCATGACTATATTTTTAAGAGAACTTCCTTTTAGTTCTTCCTATCAGAACTTCCATACAGGCTGAGAGAGTTGGGGCTGTTCATCCTGGAGAAGAGAAAGCTCCAGGGAAACCTTAGAGCCCCATCCAGTGCCTAAAGGGGCTTACAAGAAGGCTGAAGAGAGCCTTTTCACAAGGGCATGGAGTGACAGGACAAAGGGAAGTGGCCTTAAGCTAAATGAGGGGAGATTTAGATTAGATACTAGGAAGAAATTATTTACTGTGAGGGTGGTGATGTCCTGGAACAGGCTGTCCAGAGAGGTTGTCCAATGCCAGGTTGGACAGGGCTTGGAGCAACCTGGTCTAGTGGAAAGTGTCCCTGCCCATGGCCAGGGGTGGAACAAGATGAGCTTTAAGGTCCCTTCCAAGCCAAACCATTCTGTGACTCTATAGTTCACTTACAAACCCCTCAAAGATTCAATGAACCTGACTTGGTTTGTTCTTTTCAACTGTTGACAGATACAGCAAAGGACTGTAAGTCCCCAGGGTAAGTCAGCAAGAAACAAGGGAAATGAACCACAGGAAGAAGACAAGTAATGCAAGTGACAGAATAAGACCTCTCAGCTAGTTTCTTGTTTTCTTTCTAGGATCTACGTGGCTTCTCTCTTCCCATTAGAACTTTTACAATGTGTGTACTGACAGCAGATCCTCCAGATCAGCAGAGGAAACCAGCAGCAAAGAATCATATCCTCCAGCCTTTGAAATTAGCATCCCACAAGGAACACCTATTACTGCTCCTAATCCAACCACCTACTTAGGAATCTTGGGTTAACTTTCACGACTACCAGACAAAAAGAATCACACCACACTTGTGGAAGCAATCAGTGATTATTATCCTCCATCCAGTACTTGTGTGAGAGCACATCTAGAGTACTGTCTATCTTGGGCTTCCTATTACAAGAATAAATTAAAAAAACATAATGTGGAGTGCCACTACACATAAGACACCCAAGATGAGAAAGGCCTTAAGACGATTAGGGGGAATGAAGAACATGTTCAAGAGAAGATGAAGCCAGACTTGACTCAGAGACACTTTACAGAAGGGTAAGAGGCAACAAAAACAAAGTGTAGCAAAGGAAATGTCAACTACACATAAGGAATAATATCCTTCATAGTGGGAGTGTTCATTGTTGTTTCAGCGTTGTTCACTGCCAGAGATACAGTAGAATTTTGTCATTAAAAATATCCAAACTTGACTGGTTGAGAATCCAACCTAACTTCAAAGTCAGATACAAATGGTGGCCCCCAACTACATACAGCAGAGACTGAAAGTGCAGTGCACCGTGGTTGTGTGTGCAGCTTTCAGACTGCAGGGAAAAGGAACTGCCACGCGATTGCAGCGTGAATACAGGTTTGCAAATGGAAGGGAAGGTCAGTGAAATCTTTCTGTGCTGGCACATTTTCTTTGAGAGCCGTGGAGGACGTTTTCGACTTTGGATCTTCATATTTGGTGGAGAGAACTACATATTTACGTCTTTTTCAAGTATCCAGCGCCATCGTGTGGACCTTCCCCCCATCGCCGCTCAGCAGCTCCACTGGACACACAAACCAGGCCAAAAAGCCACTCCAAAGACAACAATGTTTGGTCACGGCTCTCAAACGAAATGTGTCGTGTGTAGTTTAAAGGCTGCTAGGAGAAGGGATAATCTCAGAATCACTGGTGTGTTTGGCACGGTTTGTACGCTACAGATGAAGGGAAGGTGAAGGCCAGCACCTGCTTTTCTTGCAGGAACTTTTTTATGGACATGGGCTTTTTGTTCTTGTACCTTTTTCTTATGGGACCATCTGCTGGGCGTTTTAATGTTTGAAACTGGGATTTGCAAGAGTAAAAAAAAAAAAAAAAGGCATTTCATACAGCTTTAAAGCAATGTGCACAGGAATTTAAAGGAATGTGTATGGTAGAAAGGCTGTGAGGAGAAGGGGTAATGCAGCAATCATTTCTGTCCTGGCACATTTTTCTGTGTGAAAGCTGTATCAGGATCCTTGGCCTGGAAGTGCATGATGATTCTTACAGCTGCAAAGGAATGTGCAGAGCACATGTGACTGCAGGTTACAGGCTGTACAGGGAAGAGGACAGTCACTTGATCATGGTGTGAATACAACTTTCCAATTATAAGGGACAAGGTCCAAGCAAGCTTTCTGTCCTGGCTGTGGGCTATGGGGGCTGAAAGAGCTGCGGGTGCTAGAGGGGCTGTGAGAGCTCTGGGGCCAGTGAGGGCAATAAGGGCTTTGAGGGTTGTAAGGGTTAGGGGTTTTGTGAGGGCTGTGG
>JAWWLV010000024.1:18648328-18663774 GCA_035041135.1 Platyrinchus mystaceus
GGACAGAAGATCATCCAGATTCTTCTCGAGGCCGGTTTCGCCATCAAGAAGAGCAAGGTCAAGGGACCTGCCCGAGAGATCCAATTCCTAGGGGTGAAATGGCATGTATTTGTATCCCTTATCATTTGGGTTTGTCTGCAAAGATACCTTAAAAGGACTGCACAGCACCCACTGCTATATACTGGTACCGTGCCACTAAAATGAATCCCTACTCTGTCATTAAATTGATGGCCTTGAATAAAATCAAATGCCTTTTGTTGTCATCAGACATGCCATAACTTAGTCTTCAAAAACAACAGTCAGACCTGGGAACTGGACTCAGATATCCTACCTGGCAACTAATTTCATCCTCACTAGATATGAATAATCCCTAGATCTGCATAATTTCTACAACTGCTGTGCAGAAATCTAACTCTTGGAGTCTGATTTCAGGTTCAACAGTTCTTTGAGGTAACACAAGGATGTGGGTTCACAGAAGATTGTCCCTCTGCCCTGTATTTCTGTCATTTCTAATGACCCGTGTTCTACGCTGGCACCTGTTTCATAAACCACATTACAAAACTGGAACTGCTCAAAAACTGTGAATCCAAGCTAGGTTATAGATCTGTACAGACTGGGAACAACATTTCAGCTATTTTGATGGGCTGTCATCAATATTCCCTTTAAATTTCATGTAAAAAGAGAATACAGAGATCAAAAAGTAATAAAATAAAATCTTTCCCAGCCTTGGGGAAATAAACTGCAGGACTGTGTTATAAGTGCCCAATAGAGTAAAGGCATTACCAATACTAACAAAATGAGTGAAATGAGGAATTGCAGAATTTTACTGATGTAATGCAGTTGGATACAAGGTATAGCATCTAGAATAAACTTCCAAGTTCTTTTTCAATTTGTTTTATTTGTGAAATTCCTGCAAAGTCTATTCGGCCCATGCTCCACAGCAAGATTCTCTATCCAAACATCACGTCTGAATTTGCATAACTAGCAGCACTGAAAATATTCCCCTAAAACTGCCTGACCAATTGTCATTATGAGACCTTGCCCATGCTTAGCTGGTGGCTTTTCCTCTGATGCTTACTCCTCATTTGGGAGCAGTTTCTGCAATATGGGTATTATTCCAGTATTGTGTGCTCTCCAAAAAAAGCAAGCAGCTTTTTGTTTTCCTTATAGGTAAATGGCATAAGCTATATAAAGAGATAATGCTTGTTTTGTGGAAAACATACTTTGTTTTGTACCCTAGAGCAGCAAAAAAATCAATATAAGCTCATTAAAAGCTTCAGGCTCTATAGAAGGCACTTTTGGGTGCCATACAGTCCAACCTCGGGCTCAAAGCTGAGCCAACATCAAAGTTAGCTCAGAGCCTGGGCAGTCAAGTCCCCAAGGATGGAGACTACAAAGTCTCTGGAAACCTATTCCAGGGCTTACCCAGCCACAGTGGGCAATTTTTTCTCTATATATACGTTTGGGATTTTCCTTGGTTTGGCACGTGTGCCCTTCTCCTTCCCACTAGTAGCTGTGCATCTTTCAGAAGGATTTGACTCCATCCTCACTCCAGGCTACCTCAGACCGCCACCCAACCTCGCTTACCTTCGCTTCGCCCCTCTATCTGCGTCTCACGCCCCGCCCCCGCCTCAGGCAGAGCGCGTCAGCGTGACGTCACCTCTCCGCGCCGGCGGGGTGACGTCACTCGGCGGAGCCGCCCGGCGATGCGGGAGGTGCGGAGCGGGCGGTGAGGGGAGCGTGGGGGGGTCCGGCACTGAATCCTCCGCGCTGCCCCCCGGCTGCCGCCACTGGTCCCGGTACTGCCCCCGCACCGGCCCCGCACCGCACCCCGCCCGCCTCAGGGTCCCGCCGACCGCGAGCTCCCGCGCCCCTGGAGGTCGGGGTGTCCCGAAGCCTCAGGCGGCTCCCAGGGCGGGAGCCGGGGCTGCGGTCGCGCTGTGTGCGGGGCCGGGGCCGGGTCAGGTGCGGGGCCGGGAGGCGGGGCGGGGGGCGGGGGTGCGCCGCGCCTGCCGGGCTCGGTCAGGGGGTTGGATGGCCGCCGTTGCCAGCGCGGCCTTTTTGTGTGTCCATAATGGCCTTGGGTACGGGAAAGAGTTCTTTGTCCCGAGAATGGACTTGAAAACGGGCATGAGCCCAGAAGCAGCTTCTCTAAAAATTTTTGACTCTTCAGAGAATAATTCAGGGATTAGTGATCTTATTTGCACAGGTACCGTTGACATACCCATCGCTGAATAAAACATTTTGTAGAAAAACCTACACGTTAGGGGACTGTGTGAATTTGGTTTAAAACCTGCAATTTCATGACAGTTTTGAATGCTGGTAAAGTGCTAATCAGACTGCTACAACAAATTAATTATATCTGTCAAGGGAAAGACTAATATTAGTAAAAGTGTTTTTCACTCAATGTGTTACTCCATGAGATTAGTTTTAAATGTCTACACGTTTAAGAACAAGTGCTAGAACTTAGACTGGTGATAATGCATCTGTTTTTCAGGTTAAATACTCCCAAATTCCATGACTGGCAGAATATCTAAGGCATACTGGTAAACCTTTTCATTTCAAGCACAGTTTTCAACTGGGTCCTTTTATAACTCAGGGTTTGTTCCACATATAAAGTTTTGGATATATTTTTCTACTTCTTTTTATTTATTATATTTTTCTAGTCACTTCTTACCTTTAGAGACTGTGTGTGAATTTCTACATGCAGCCTCCACAAAATATATACATTTCATCTTCAGTTCTAAAATTTGTTGCACAAATTTACTTTGGTTTGCTGATACTGCATTAAGAATGCATGTAAGTGAATGTTTACATCAAAATACATTAAATAATATTTTCCAAGAGTCAGTACATCAGAGGTGATTGCATGTGCTCCTCTGTTTTCATGTGGATCACATAGTGAAGTCCCCTGTTTGTATTCTTCAATTTGCACAATAACTCTTTAGGTGCTGTAATAAAGAAAATAAGGAGGGTGTTAAACTTCATTCCAAGTGGATGCTTTTAGGCTAGTATTTTCAGTATATATTACTCATGTATGTATAGGTACTGTCACTGGTTTCTTGGTCATGTAAAATGCTTGACAAGACACTTTAGTCTTGAGTGTGTCACGTAATAATGGGGGGAAAAGCAAAATGAAAACTTTACCTGTTGGAAAAGATGAAAAAAGACTTGAAAGAAATTCAAAATTTTTAGTTACAATAGAGCTTGTCTGGCAAGGAAAGTGACAACTTGATCTTGTTTCAATAAAAAAAGGGGGTAGGGAACTTAGTGGATTTATGTTGACTAGGCAGCTGTTGAACCTTTGAATAAAAGTTTTATTATGGAAGCCTTGGCATCAAGCACCCTGTAATCTGACTCTTGTTGCTAACATCTATATGATAAATGATTGTTTGCCTGTTTTATGATAAGCTTTCAGTGACATACAGTTGCAAAAAAAAGAATTGCTAGGGCTTAGCAGCTATATAGTAGTAAAAGTTAAATGTTTGCTAATTTATGTTACTTCTTACACTCGCAGGAAGAGAAGTTTATAAAAATGGTGAGAAAATTCCATGCAGTTAGTTGTGATGTTTACATTTCTAGGACTTGCAGTTTCAAGAAACTGATTTTTTTGGTGTTAATAAAAAGGGTTAAGCTACCAAAGTTCACACTGCCATGAATTCCAGCTGCTGCTAAAAATTAAGGGAATGTAAAAAAAAGGTGATGGAGGGGGAAGACAAAATGGTGTATTTGCAATATGCCAGTTACAGCAAGACATCATGACAAAACTGAAACATGTAGCTTTCACCATGAAAGATATGGAAAACCTCAAACCTACTCCCAAAAAACCATATTCCACAACTTAGCAGCAAGTAAAGAAAGCAGTTACAGTAAAAGGAGAAGCTAAGCTGGATAAATTGAACATAGAAAGCATAGCTGTGTTACACTGAAGACTGTTTAAGGAAGTGTTGTGTAAGGAAAAGAATAACTGCCTTTGACTCAAAGTTGGATATTTGGCAATTATTAAGAAATTAAACCCACCACTCGTTCCTTTCCCCCTGTTCCAAAGAGAGTGAAAGAAAAGCTTGTAAGCTCGGTTCCTTTGCAAAAGTGACTTCACGGGACAGTAAACTTGGAGCGGTTCAATTCAATCCAAGCTTCAATACAGCAAAACTGTAGTTGTCTGTTCAGATTGATGTCAGAGAACACAGCTGGGAACCTTATTTTGACTTTCCTGCTTTAAAATCCTACCATTGGTTCATGTGTAAAGGTAACAGGGGTATTGTGAAGGATCAGTAACAAAAGGCAATTGCATAGGATTACATTATGCAAGCTAAAAAATAATCTTTAAAAACATTTAGCTGAAGGAACCATTTCAAGATCATTTGAGTTCAGGTGGTTGATTTGATAAGCATTGGAACAAAACTGGAATCAATAGCTGTTGACCTCCCTTCTGGACTTGGAAAACAGCAGTTGCTGGCTTGGCAGATGGATGTGCTGTGAGAGAGATATGAGCTTATGTTCATGTCTTTGTGAGGAGTATTAAAACTAGTATTTTAAAATCTTGGTTTTAACATGTTACAAATCCTTGGTTTTTAGCATTTGTGCTTATCTTAGATAATCACAGTCTTTCTTCACTTTAATCCAAAAAAATATATTAAAAAGTAGCTGTAAGTAGTCATAGGTGATATGATCTATTGAGTATATATTTATCAGACATATCTGCTTTTACAGAATTCTGTTTAACAGTGATCATCAGCTGAAATTATGGCCACTGCCAGTGGTGAGGTGCACCATTCTGTAGATCCTGGAATCTCAAAGCTGCAGTTTGCTCCCTTCAGTAGTGCCTTGGATGCAGGATTCTGGCACGAACTAACCCAGAAGAAACTCAATGAATATCGACTGGATGAGACCCCCAAAGTTATCAAGGGATACTACTACAATGGTAGGTGAAAACTGAACATCTTCCTTAGCAGTTCGGGTTTCTCCTGTCACAGTCTTCTAAGTATTTGTGTAACATATTTTAGGTGTTTGGCTGAAACATTAGAAAATATGGCTGAGTGAGCTGTGAATTCTTGTGTCTGTGGGTAATTTATAACAGGTTAACAAAAAAAGGGTAATTCATCTATGTATTTCAGTTTAAAAGAAGCATCTTGCTGCTTTTTGTCCAGGTGATCCTTTGGGTTTGCCAGCTCGCTTGACATTGGAGTTTAGTGCCTTTGATATGTAAGTACATACTGTGATTTACCTTAATTCCTGCATGAAGACACTTTTCCTTGCATAACAGTTACACATAGGTATATAATATTACTTGGACAAACTCTACATGAGAATAAATACACCTTTTCATGAACTTTATAACAGTGGAAAGACTGCTTTGAGTTGCAAACACTAGCTCCTTGTGTCTGAAGTAGTATATTCATCTGAAGGGCCAAGTTTAGAATACTCTGGTAAGTCTCTAATTCACTCAATGTTTGTATATATGTTTATAAAATACCATTTTCCCCATTTCTTCAGTTTTTCTGTGTAAAGAAGGCTATTTCAGTCATCCGATTTCAAATTTTTTTAAACATAAAATTTTAACTGAGTAGCTCTTTATGTGAATACAATACTGATGTCTGTTTAGTCTAATTTTTTTTTTCTGAGTGAAAATCACATTTGTCATGGATAGCTTATATTTGAACAGAATTTTTAAATCTTCAATCCATGTTTTAGTGTCATCTTGCTTAGAGACAGTACAGATGCCTTACCTGTTTTTTAAGTCCTAATGGAGAGGTGTATTTGTAACCAGTCGGTATTCTATAAAGCATTATGATAATAAAATTGTTTTTATTAGAGGTGGTGTTGACTTGTGTTACTGTGCCTCATCACTTGATAATTTCAGGGCAAGCTTACACCATAGGAAGCTACTGCTGCTACCTCTGATCATGTTAAAGTTGTATCCAATTCGCAGGGGTTTCTATCTTTTATTCAGGAACGCTTCGATACCAGCACGTTGCTGTCCTGCTTTTGGAACATTGTATAATACCAACACTTTTGAGACTTTCAAATCCTGTGATAAGAAATCACTTCTGGAAAAAGAAGCAAATGAGGTAAGTCTAAAAATCAAATCACCAGTTATTTCCAAATCCTTTCTACCAGTTGAAGTGCCTTACAGTCTGCTCCAAATACTGGAGATACCCGTATAAGTAGCCTCAGGATCTAACTAATTCTGGTCGGAATAGTTTGATGTTTTCTTTTTACTGATCTTTACAAGAGAGTGGAAAGTAACAAATTATACTTTGAGAACTTGATTCAGTATTCTATTAGGCTGCATTTTAAGCTTAACAGGAGTTGCCAATTTGTCTTGACATCCAGAAACTAGCAAGTGCCTGGTTTAAACATTGGATTACTGCAATATATCTCTGTGACAAAAAGATGGAGAAGCTCCAGAACAGCAAGACTGAAATAATTAATGTCGTGGCTTGGTCAGAAGTGAAAGTCAAACTTAAGGCAATCTTTTACTCTTTGAGACACTTCACTTTGACCAACCCTTGATTCCTTTAATTGAATTGATTGTCTGCGTGCTGGCATTGAGTAGCAAAATTTTCATGCATATCTTCACCCCAGACTGAATTTTTTGTGTTCCTGTGTTTTACCTTTAAGATCCTTTTAGCACAGTTAACAGCGTGGATGAGATCCATTAGGAAAGGATCACAGTGTATTACTGGGAGTGTTAATTTCCAGGCTTTAAAGGTAGCTTGAAGAATTAAAGCTTTTGCAGCTGTTCTCATGCTCTCTTGGTGTTTTGTTTTTCTGCCCTTTCTCTTCCTTCTTGTCAATCAATGACAGATATGGGAATCAATAAAATCTGGAGCTGCTCTTGAAAACCCCATGCTCTTGAACAGGTTCCTGCTGCTGACATTTGCAGTGAGTAGAGATAATGTATCTCATATTTAGAGCATTGTAATGGAAATGATGAAGTGGTTTCTTTTAAGGAGAAATGCTATATTACTGTTACCATATCAATGTCACCAGGATCACTCTCTGAAAACATGTCTGAAAACTTTTTTTAAAAAAACTAATAAACCACTCTGATGTAGAGCTATCAAATATTTTAGGATGTATTCTTTAAAAAATGCTGGTGCCATCTCATATAGTTTCTACAAATCTGTTAGATTACCTAATGGCTTTATACATATTACTAAAAGTAGAGCAACTGTTTCATGTTTAACAAATTGGAAGTTTTAATAAATGCTCCAGTTAATAAAAATTGAAGGATTGTATACACATTATCTGTTTAAATCTTAAATAAAAATGTATACAGAGAAGGGAAGTTTTCTAGTATTTTTTGTGGTTTTCTAAAGTCATGACACAGTGCCTTGTGAGATAAAGAGAACTGTGTTTCCTATGATTAGTATCATTGACCATCAATTATAATTAGTATTCCAAACCATCATTTAGTTTCATGTATATTTTTATTATCTAATTTTACATTTTTTTTCCTAGGATTTAAAAAAGTATCACTTCTATTACTGGTTTTGTTACCCTGCTCTCTGCTTCCCCAATGGAATACATGTAATTCAGAAACCAGTGTGTCTTGGTGAGAGGTTCTCATTAAATCAGGTATTCAAAATGCTGAATGTTATGAAGTCTGTAGTACTAAGAAATTTTGTGAGCTGCAAAACTTAATATTTTTTGTTAGCACATACTGAATTAATTTGAGAACCTTATTTCTTTTAGAATCTTCACTTTTCTTATTTCCAGGTGGGTGTTTTGTTTACCTCTTTCTTTGTTACTGTATAAAATCTCTCAGCTTAACATTACTTCACCTTTATTCATTTAGATGAGGCAATAATGATTCAGGCAATGAAGCAAATGATGTGGCAAACACTTCTTAAAGTGTCAGTTATGTTAATTTTTTTTATATACAGCTTAATGAATATATAGCTATGTGTTTGAAACTCATTATAAAGAAAACTTTTTTTAAAAGGGCATCCCCTGGCATAGCCAAGTCATTAAAATTACAAAATTGTTATTAAAATACATGATTAGATAAGGGCAAGGAGTTAATGGGAAAGATATTTTCTTTTAAGGAGAAAAGATAATTTTGAGTTTCTTTCATGCTACGGTATAAAAGAACCAAAAAAATCAACATGCCCACATGTGCCTTTTTGCTTTGACAGAAGTTAATGCAAAAACTTGATGGCTTTTTAATGGAATAGTAATCAATGAGAAACAGTTTTGGTTTTTTTCAGTGAAAAATGCTTATTTCCCTTCTTGGAAGACCTTTCTTGGTTCTGTAGTGGTAAATAGTGTAAAAATACCTAATAGTCATGATCCAAAGACAGAGTTTTAACTAAACACTGAAAATGCACCTAGTGAAATAAATTAATTAAGACTGTTTTTTTCCTAATAAGAAGGGGACAGATTTACTTTCTTAGAAAGCTACTGTGACTATCAGGATGAGATTTTTATCTTGGTTTAATTCTTACTGGTAGATCAGTTTGTGGCAATGATAATAATGCTCCTGTTTAAATTTACATTGACAAATTCTGTTTTAGCAACTTAATTTTTTTATCTCTGTTACTGTGGTTAAAACTGTTGGTTACAGTTGTCTTTTTTGCTTTTAGATTCAAGCACTTCAGAAAGCATATGATGAACTTTGCCAGAAAGAGGGGGTTACAGCCCTGCCTTATTTTTTAATCAAGTATCATGACAATTCTGTCATGATATCTCTATTGAAAAAGTGGGATGCTTTCTTTCAAGGCCAAGGGGAAAAGGTAAAGAGAATTTTAAATCTTTTTATGAACTATAAATGTTTAATTTTCAAATGGTTTGAAAATTGTCTATAGTACTGAGCTGGGCACAATGGTACCATCTTGAAGGTTGGCTGTACAAGTGATTTTTATGCTGGTTTTCCTTTGATTTGTTGTCTTGCTGGCCTGTGTCCCTTCACTTTTTGATCATTCCAAAGTCAGTACAGAATTTTGTTTTGAAAGCAAGGCTTCAGTTGATGGGCTTCTCTCGTAATGGTGTTTTTAAGGAAAGTAATGAAGGTGCATTTACTGGAGTGAATATTGAATGTCCATAAAGAGGCCGAACTAAATATATGTCAAAGCTGTGGCAAATGCTTGACTGAAATCTAGTGTAACCATATATTAAATATTTGTAAATATGCAAAATGTGTGTGTTGGCCTTCCCTGTCCAGATAACTTTAAAATGTTTAAAATAAAATGTTTTAAATTAAAAATGCCAGATTACTTTTACTGTGAACGGAATTAATATATGTATGAATAGATGACTTCTCATGCAGATCAATTTTATTTGCAGGTGACAGTTGGAGTTTATGATCCATGTAATTTATCCCACTATCCAGGATGGCCACTGAGAAATTTTCTGATCCTGGCAGCCCACAATTGGTATCTATTTTATTCTTTCACACAAAGCTAATTTATTGGTTGATACCAAATTAGGTATTTTTCTCCCCATGGCACTTTACTTGTATCACCCGTCTGAGATTTTGCTTTTACCCTCAACATGCCTCACCTTGAGTGATTCTGATTTTATGTATTAATCTGGTTTTTACTTCTGTGAGCCACAAGTTCCTGTTAATCCTAATCCTCACATGAATGCACGTGCCTGGAAATACATGCTTCAAACCCTGACAATATCCTCTAGCTGCTTCAGATATTGCTTAAAGTATTCTATGAATTTATATCATTTATTAGTGTCAAGTAATAGTAGACCTCAATTTTGAAAATCATATATTCTTAGGTTTTCTTGAATTTTTTTTATTAGGCAGAAGATGGGAGATAGGACAGTTTTACGCTCTGGTTTTTGGGAGAAAAAAAAGTATAATTTAAATTGGTTTTGGAAAAGAAGTATAATTTCAAGTATCAAATTTGTGTTGCTGTAACAAAATTATAATTAAGCTGCACTTCCATAGTTTAGACTGTCACATTTTATTCCAAAGCACTCAGGAGAAGAGATGCTGGGTTGGGTGTGTTTTCTGGGCTGTCAGTGTACAAGGATGTGTAAGAGCCAAGAGCTTTGCACGTTCTTGGGATTCAAGGGGTTTTAGGCACTCGAGTTCTAACTGTTTGATTTGGGGATTTGAATCATAAGGAGGAAAAATGATACCATATTGAGTACTAAGAGAATCTTGCTTGTGACACAGCAAAGTGCATCATGTCACCTGAGATGTGCTCTATGGATTCCCTGCTTTTTATTCCTCTAAATATACAGTTTGTCCAGCAGCATTGTATATATGAGAAAGGACAGGCTGACAGTGTCATTACACAGAACTGTTCACAACAAACTAGTTATTTTCATATGCTAAGGAGTTGTTTCTATTTCTTTTCTATTTCTGTGCCTGAGAAAAAGCCTTACTCAGAAACTACAAGGGACTAAACCTTTATGAAGTGGTGTTTAAAAGAAGTCTCTCTTCTATTAAAGAATTCTATTATCTTTTTTTATTAATGGCAGGGGCAACATTCTCCAAACGGTTGAGGTGCTCTGCTTCAGAGACAGGACCATGCAAGGGGTGAGGGACATAACACACAGCATTATCTTTGAAATAGAACTTCCAGAGAAACCCCTTGGCCCAGGTAATCCAGCTTAAAAAAATTCCTATTTTTTTTTCTCCCTCCTCAATCACTGCAGAGATAGAAAAATAAAGTAATAATACTAAGTCATTGCTTATACTAAGTTATTTCAAAGGGATTTGAAATTGTTTGAATTTCTGTCAAACATCTATAAAGGAAATAGTTCCGTCCTCAACAAAGAAAGAAGAGAGCATATTCTCTTTTAATTTTTCCTACTTTAATTGTGTTTCTAATATAAAAACAAGAAAAGTTCTCCTGGTATCATATGAAATACAAAAAGCCCAGGCAACCAGTTTTTTCTTGTTAAATTTGTACACACTTTCTCAGGTAGAAAAAATGCATATAATAGTGAATTTATATGATGCAAACTTTCTGTATATTGCTAAAATGGTAAAAGCCTGGACCAGAGTGAAACTCTTCTTCAATCCCATAGTGACATATCCAGATGTATTTTAGAGCAATACATTTGTAATGCTAAAGCATAATTTCAGACTTAAAGGACAGTATCACAACATTTCTATACCTCATCCAAAAAGTTCTGAATGCTTTACATATGTCATTGTTATGAATTGTTTAATTATATATATTTAGGATATATAATTCTTCTCTGAATTCACAGATAGTGTCTAGGGAACATGAAGAAATGATTGAACTTGGCAAAATTTACTCAATTCTGATTTATGCATTTACTGAGCTTGACGTTAAAGATCTGGAGGCTTGATGGGGAATGATGCTGTCTCTTTTAGGTTTGAAGCAAGCTGAATAGGCAAGAGCAGCACATGGGACACCTGAGAGCAAAGCACATCTCTGAGAATCAATGCTTTCAGTTGATGTAAAACAGCAATATTTGTGTAGCAACACAAATATTGGTTAAGATACAGATTATTTACTTAAAAGTTTAGAATTAGTGTTTTTCCAACAGTGTTAAATCCAACAAAATTTCTTTTTTCTATCCTGTGATATTAAGGCTTTCATTTTTACTTTTGTTTTTTCTTCCTTTTTTTTTTTTCCTTCTTCGTATGTCAAACAGATTGTCCAAAAGCTGTTGGATGGGAGAAAAACCAAAAGGGAGGCTTGGGTCCAAGGATGGTGAACCTCAGTGAATGCATGGATCCAAAAAGGTTTGGGTTTTATCTTTTAAATTCCAATAGTTTTCTTTACTTGGGCTCAATCCATAACAAGTTGAAGTATGAAAAGTAAGGAGTATCTGTCTCTTAGGTAAGAATATACAGTAACATATATACTGCATATTGTTTTAGCAGTCCTTTTGGAGGGAAGAACCTTAATGGAACAGTGCCCACAGCAGAAATCTTTGCCATTTTTAACTTTAGCTTAAAATTTCAAATGCATTGTATTTAGAACTGAGTGGAATGTAGGCCATAGTGTTACAGGCCTGTGGTTTTCACTGAATTCTATAACCTGCAGGTTGTTAATGATAATAAGCATGGAGAAAAGTTCAGCCTTTGGGAATTCTTAGAGTGTGACAGGAAAGACCTCAGGAAACATGACTTTAGTGATTTTTATCATTCTGCACGTAAGGGATTGAGAAGAGTTACGTTACAGAGCCTGTTGGCTCATCTGCTTTCACTAACTGCATCTGTGTTCTTGGCTTGGAAGCAGTGTAGGAGTGTGCTGATCTAATGATTCAGGTTAACATCTTACCCATCAAGCAAAGCCATTTTTGTCTTGCAATTGTGGCAATTCTCAGTATGTTCATACTTCCTTTGAGAAAGTTCATCTCAGGACTCTTAATTATAGGTAAATGTAACTTCTTTATTTTATGGATGCTCACTTCTGTTAATTCCCACAGAGAATGTTGGTATTATGCCAGCCTTGACAGTTCCCATCTTAAATCCTTGTTGAACAAATAATTTAGTGGATACTCCAAAATTTTTTATATGATATATAAGGGAATGAAACTTTTAGGAATCTGAGACCTGTGATGACTTGATTGATGAGATGTTTTAACACCCTGTGTTCTGATGAATATAAAAATCTGACGCTAGCCTGAACATGGATTTCCTACCTCATTTTCCTTCTAAAACTTTCACAAAGAACTGACCAGATTCTTTAGGGGATAAGTGTAATATTTCATGTTAAAGGCAGGTGTAACTGGATACAGGAAACCAATTTAAAAAAGAAAAAATAGTTGATAGACAAATGATCTTAACAGGAATCTTGTCTGAGACACTGGTTTTATTTTCATGGTTTTGTTACTAAAATTTTAATTTTGGATTGTTACCAAAATTTTAATTTTGGATTGTTACCTTTCTCAGAAGCTCTTAGAGACCTGTTCCAATTCAAAAGGAAGTATGTAGCTTTAGTAGATATTTACAACAAGTCCAGAGTGGCCAGCTGACACCTTTTCAGTATATCCAGGCTTTTGAAAGAGAACATTTTCTTAGCAACATTTCCTGGTTAATAACCATCATCTTTTCAAATATCTACAAGTTATTTCTTTTAAAATTCTACCGTCTTTCTACTGTTTCTTCAGTAGTGATTTACTCTTCTGTTTTTAAGCAGTGCAGTCACAGCTTTTCTAAGAATGTTATTGGGCCAACATGTTGGTTACAATAAGAGGTTCCAAGGAAATTGAGTATCAGGAACTGTGTGTGTATTTATTTACAATGATTTTTGGCATCTTCTTTTTGCATGTTTTGCATGTGTCATGAGTGAACAAGGAGTATAAAAAAAGTTTTTCCGCTGTCCTTGCCATGCACCTTATTATTAGGTAGAAATATGCTTGGGAGACCTTGTTTATCATATTGCCCGTGTGTTAAATCTCTGAATTCCTTCTCTCCTTTAACAAAATAAGTCTTGAACTTCTTCAGTTGAAAAAACAAGTAATTGCTTTGTTGGAGAAACAAGAGCACTCAGAAGTGTGTTGCTATTTATTGCATGGTCTAGGTTAGCAGAATCATCTGTGGATCTTAATTTGAAATTGATGTGCTGGCGTTTGGTGCCTACTCTGGATTTGGAAAAGATTGTGTCTGCCAAGTGTCTGCTGCTGGGAGCTGGTACACTGGGTTGTAGTGTTGCAAGGACCTTGATGGTAAGTCCTGAGTTAAAAATAACCTGCTGTTTCTTATAAATTCTGTATTTCTTTTTTTTGTCCAGCTGCCCTGACATGTAAGAGAAAAGTTGTATTCATGTGCATTAAAATACACATAATGGATAATTAGTTGATACCATAAATTGCAGGGAAGAGGTAAGATCTGTAGCCAGTGAGTTCTGCTAATAATAGAATAGCAGAAAATCAGAGAACCATGGAAGAATAGTACTTGTTTTGAATTTACATTAAAAAAGATTGAACAAGAAATTCTCATTAATTTTAATAAGCTATAAATACGCACTAGAGGTAACGAACAGGAGGAGCTGGAAGCCATTGGGCAGCAGGAAAGCTACAATGTAGTTGCCATCATGGAAACATGGTGGGATGATTCACATGACTGGAGTGCTGCCGTGGGTGGCTACAAGCTCTTCAGAAAGGATAAGGGTAGGAGAGGTCGAGGCGTGTTTCTGTATGTTAGAGAGTCTCTTGACTCTGTAGAACTTGAAGTCAGTAACAATAAGGTTGAGTGCCTGTGGATCAGAGTCAGGGGGAAGGCCATCAAGGGCTGATATCCTGTTACAGACCACCCAACCAGGATGATGAGGGTGATGAATTATTCTACAAGCAGCTGGCGGATGTCTCAAAATTGCCAGCCCTTGTTCTCATGGGTGACTTTAACCTGCTGGATGTCTGCTGGGAACTCCACATGGCAGAGAAGAGGCAGATTCCTAGATTAGGAATTAGGAGATTACTAGAGTGTATAGAGAGTAATTTCCTGCTCCAGCTGGTAAATGAGCCTGCCAGAGATGGGGCCCCGCTAGACCTGCTGTTCACAAACAGAGAGGGTCGGGTGGGAAATGTGGTGGTCGGAGGCTGTCTGGGGCACAGTGACCATGAAATAAGAGAGATTTCAATACTCAGGGATGCAGGGATGCAAAGAGGGCCATCAATAAAACCTCTACTCTGGACTTCCACAGGGCAGATTTTGGCCTATTCAGAAGACTAGTTCAGAGGGTACCCTGGGAAACAGCCCTGGAAAACAAAGGGGTCCAGGAGGGATGGACATGCTTCAAGAAGCAAGTCTTGAGCACACAGGAGCAGGCTGTGCCAGTCTGCTGAAAGGCAAGCTGGCGGGGAAGATGACCAGTCTGGCTGAACAGGGAGATTTTGAAGGAAATTAGGGGAAAAAAGAGAACCTACTGATAATGGAAAAAAGGGCTGGCTACTCAGGAAGAGTTTAGGAATATAGTTAGGTCATGTAGAAAGAAAATTAGAGAGACAAAGGCACAATTTGTACTCAATCTTGCCATTTATGTCAGAGATAACAAAAAGTGCTTCTACAAATGCATCAATAGCAAAAGGAGGGACAAGGAAAACTTCCATTCTTTGTTGGACATGAGTGGGAACATAGTCACCAAAGATGAGGACAAGGCTGAGGTATTTAACACCTTCTTTACCTCAGTCTTCACCAGTAAGACAGGTTGTCCTCAGGACAACTGGCCTCTGGAGCTTGTAGAGATAAGAAGCTGAACAGCCCCCCTGTAATCCAGGAGGAAACAGTTAGCAACCTGCTGTGCCACTGGATCCTCACAAGTCTATGGTACCAGATGGGATCCACCCAAGGGTGATGAGGGAGCTGCTGGGAGATCTCGCCAAGCCGCTCTCCATCATTTCCCGACAGCCCTGGCTCACTTGGGAGGTCCCAGACAATTGGAAGTTGGTGAATGTCACACCAATCCACAGAAAGGGCCAGAAGGAGGACCTGAGAAACTCCAGGCCTGTCAGCCTGACCTCAGTGCCTGGCAAGGTTATGGAGCAGATCATCCTGA
>JAWWLV010000024.1:18663874-18696015 GCA_035041135.1 Platyrinchus mystaceus
TTTAGGTTGGATATCAGGAATAAATTCTTTACAGAGAGGGTAATCAGGCATTGCAATGGGCTGCCCAGGGAGGTGGTTGATTCTCCATCCCTGGAAGTTTTTAAGATGAGACTGGATGTGGCATCAGTGCCATGGTCGAGAAGCCATGGCGGTATTGGATCAAGGGTTGGACTTGATGATCTCAGAGGTCTTTTCCAACCCAGCTGATTCTCTGATTCTCTGATCAAATTCGCAGTGAAGAACTTAAAGTAACTAACTGCTGAAAATTGCTTTCAGGGATGTTCACCACTTCCCACTGAATTCAGTAGGGTTTTGAGGGATTACTGTTAAATGATATATTTGGACAGACCATATTTTCTGTTCCTTGATTTCTGTGCAAGTACAAGATTCAAAAGCTTTCGTAGCTTGATCTTTCTAGAAAAAAATGGACATAACTCTTCAGTGTTTGGCATTACTCAAAAGTATTTAAGGCTGTTGTACTTGTCATTATTTGAACTCCTTTCTCATTTAGGGCTGGGGAGTCAGGAAGATCACATTTGTGGACAATGCAAAGATCTCCTACTCCAACCCTGTGCGGCAGCCACTGTACGAGTTTGAAGACTGTCTGAGTGGGGGGAAGCCTAAGGCACTTGCAGCAGCAGACAGGCTACTGAAAATCTTCCCAGGAGTGGTAAGATCAGTATTTTACAACATGTTGATACATTGCTTGGAAGAAAACCAGGGACTTTAAATTGCTATTCCACATGCTAGTAATTAAACATTATTATGGGTGGGGAAAAATGCTGCACAGGTGATATGTTGGTTACTGACAAACCTGCAAGCATTTTACTTCAGGTGCTCCATACCTGGTAAATTTTATTGAGACAAATATTTGTAATAATGAAATATAAATAAGCACCGTCTGAATTATCTTGTAGTTCATTGATGGTGAAGTAAAATGTTTTTCTGTCCAGTATGTCCTAAGGAACTTTCTGCTCTTAAATGTGAGGTTAGACATATTAATTGTCCATTTATGGGAGCAGGTCTTGAAACTGGTAATAAATGTATCATTGAGATTTCCTATTATGTTTTACACTTAAAATTTGCAGTCTTATTTAATTGATTTGCTACATTAGAAGAAAATAAGTTAATATTTAACTTGCAGAAAAGTAGTCGACCTATAATTTCAGAATAGGCACATTCTCAGTATCCTCTATCATGAACAAAAAATTTTTAGACTAGTTTGGCATGTGATGAAAGTCACTCAGCTGTTGATGAAACAGTGTTTGTTTTGGAATTGAGACTGTCTTAGAATGGGTAGCTATAGTTACCAGAGCTCAGCTGGCAGAAGCATCTCAGTCTAGTAAGAACACTCAGTATGCAATTCTGTATTTAAAATGCTACTATGTTACTAGTCATAATAATGTTAGGAGTTATGAAGAGGGAAATACAGATTATATCATTGATGCTCAGTGTTGTGAACAACTTTACAGATCGTTTCTAAACATTTTAGGGTTCATTTAGTTTTAGCCAAGGAGTGCCCTGTGCTTTTATTCTTCTCGCTGTGTTAACCCTATATTATCCTACTATTATTATTTATGAAGTCAGTATTGCTACTAAGTAGTAATTCAATGAATATTTGAGTATCAAAGAATGGTCCCCATTATGAAAAAATCCTGAACATTTCACTTTCAGAACTTTTGGTAAGTAAATCAGAAGAAACTCTCTGAAAGTTCCAAGAGCTTTATTTAAGCTTGCTGCACTATAGTCTTGCTGTTACTTGGTGATACTCATTTAGTTATAGCAATATTAAATATCAAGTACAGAAGAGAAAGCATCTGTGCAGTGTTCACACAGAGCATCACCAGGATGCTCTCTAGGGTATGTGTCACATGATTTCTCACTTTTTATACTTGAGAACTCGAAAACAAGAATATTAAGAAAGAATGAGTAGTTTAATTAGAGGAAATAAAAGCTGTTTGTGGAATCCTGACTGGTAGACTTATGAGTTTTCTTGTTAGGAATAACCAAGAAAGCAGAAGACCAGACTGTACTGTGGAATCGTGAGATTGTGATGAGGCTTGGAAAAAATAAAAAGGAAAAAAAAAAGTTAAATGTAACCTGGAGAAGAGCTTCCAGTAATAAAGAGGAGCCAATAACAATGCTTTAGTGAGCGTGTATCGATGATGTATATACATATATATATGATATGCACAGGGAAAAAAACCCCAGGAAATGTTTGGTAATAGCATATACAATGTGCAACCTGTACTGTATGTAAGGAATTTTTCCTCTACTATACACCTCAAATATTCTGCACCTACCACTGTTTTTGTAGCGCAGTACTCCATTAGTGTTATGCATTCCTTGTTGTTTCCATGTGCTGTGGATGTGTCACATCTGATCAGCCTTCAGTGGGACTCGCACCTGGTTTCATAGCTTTTTGGCACAAATGAGGAGAAACCTGTGTCACAGTTCCTGTGTAACCTCATGATACAATATTTCTAATATATTTTTTGGTCAATCCCATTTCTGCAGTAGAATTCATGGAGAAGGGGTATCCTGTTTGACCATCTGGAAATAGAGAAACATGCCAGCACCAACAAGAATTAACAGAGCTTCCCAGTAAAACCTCTGGTTCAAACAGTTCATATCATGCTGGCAGCATGTGAGTTGTGAGGTTCAAGCAGCAGGCCAAGCACATGGACTAACAATAATTCTTTCATTAGTCGGGGTAAAATCTTGGTGCCTTGGGATGGTTTGGGCAGTGAAGCTGCTGTAGCTGATGATGTTCATAGCCCAGTGACTGTGCTGGGCTTCTTCATAGAGCTACATCTGTTCCTGCAGACTGCGCTTTGCTTCTTACCAAAGTCCAGATTTATCCATATAAATGTCTTTGAATAAAAAGATTAGTTGTCCCGGATTTTGAGCCTTCTCATTTCTCTCATACTGAAGGAGTAGCCAGAGCTGTCTCTTGCTGTTTGGAAACCCACGTGGTCCTTCCTGAGGGAATCCAGTCAGCAATGCTGGTTCAGTCAGCAATGCTGGTTCTGAAGGCATTTCTGAAAACTCGGGTTTACGTTTGCAGTCTAATTTACTTTCTTTGATTCAATTGTGAGTAATATTTTGCATGTAAAATGCAGTTTCTCTTGGTTGACTTTGAAATGTTTGACTGCTCTCTGTGAATTCTGCTTTATTTTTTAATTTTACATCCTTTCTAGTTGGAAGAATAACCATCTCATCATTGCAGATGAAACAAGAAGGAATGCTTTGGCAAGGAGCTTTGATTTGTTTCATTCCACTTCTGAGATTATCATTAGCTGTAGCTTAGAGTTTTACTATTAAAAAGGAGAGAGGCCTTGGAAATAGCATTTATGGATTCACAGCTTTTCTTAACAAGTAGGTAATGCACAGAGTTATTCATGTAGCTGTTCTGTGGAATTTAACTTTCTCACCTCTCTTATGTAGTCATTTCTTGAACTATTCAGGCATGGAACTCCAGTGTATTTAGCATCTTATCATCCTTTATTGTATACTGCCTGGAGGGCCACTTTATGTAGATGCTTCTCATAGAACAATTTAATGATGTCAGCACCCCATTTCGTAATGTTTTATGTACCTACACATTTATGTTCAGGTTTAATGTATTGAACAGAGTTATATTCTAAGTGATCTGAGCCATGGCTTAACCAAAAATGCAGAAAGTAAAATAGAAATGTGAATAAAAATGAGAGAGAATGTTATGGTAGCACCACAAATTGCAGTATTTTGCCTCTAGGCTTTAAAAAGAAATGCAAAATACCCAAAAGCATTAGAGCGTCTAGCACGTCTTTGGTCAGCTGTCAGTGAAAGTGTTAAAAAGTACATTATCTTTTATGGTTTTGCACAGGTCAACATACTTCTAAAAAAAGGAGTTGTGTGTGATTCTATTACTTCATGGGATGGTAACTTGTTTTGGATAATTTGGAGTAATTTTAAAACTTTTTTTAGTGTGAAGGTCTTAAAATCTAACCTTTTTTGTGAGCAGTCAAGCAAAATTCTTTTCATCACATAGAGACTCCTGAGATTTTGGAATTCTGTGGAATGAGTGAGATCTGTCTTGGGGGATATATGCACATTTACTCCTCCTTAAAATAATATTCATGTGCCATCCCAAGCTACTTTATGAGTTCTTTTTGCCAGCGTTTGGCTGCAAAAGTGAACCTCAGCTACTTTTGCTAGTGACTAGTGTCTTTTTTTCAAGGGACAGTTGAAACTATTGAAGCTGCTAGACTTGTCTGTATTCCTACAGCTACAGTCACAGGATAGTTTTTTTCTGAATTCTGCTAAGATTTTAGTATTTTACAAACCTGGTTACCATATTTCCATGAAGGTGGTATTCATCTTATTTGTTTACTTGTTTGTGTTAATTTATTGAACAAAAATCAACCTCCTAAGTCACCAGCAGTATTAGTTATGCTTATCAGCACTTGTGTGCAGTATGACTTAATGAGTTATCCATAAATACATTATTCATGTACAACATGGATTAAGTTTTCTGTTCCTGCCACAGTTTTTTTGAGGGGATAATGACCCTGAAGGTAGAACCTCCTCCAGTAATTACCTAGTGTTATGCTGGTGATACAGAGCTGTTCTCACTGTGAAACAGCTTCTTGTTGGTAGCATGCTGGGTCACTGTGGGCTCTGCTTTCCTACCCTTGGAGGTGGTAGCGAGGGGAAAAAGGGAAAAAAAGGTATATCCTTTGGTGTGGTTAAAACAGATATTACTGAATTAATTTCCCCAAGCTGCTATATGTGCCTTCTCTTTTTATCATCCTCAGGGATATTTATGATGTTTAGAATGTACATTCACCTTTCTGGCTATTCGCCTCATCTGGATTTATGAGTTATGCTTGTAGTCATCCTATACAAAAGCACATTACACCAACCTTCCTTTTCTCTCTTCCCATGCAATTTTATCTTTGGTTCATCCAGCTTTGAAATTTCGGCTTTTAAATTGTTAATTGCTTAAAGCACAGTGACAGGGAGGGAGGCTTTGGCAAAGCTTATGCTTCTGTAACATATATGAAGATCCATTCTTCTCTTACGGCACATGGCTGGCAGATTGTGTTAATGTATTTCCAAATGAGTGAGTTGTTTGCATTGTATATGCATTGTGTATATGCTTATTTGGCTCAGTATTTTCTGCTCAGTGTACCTTACCCAAATAGGGAGTTGGAAGAGGAACATGTTTCTGCAACAGGACTATGCTCTTTTCAGCATCTGCACAGTACAAGTCTCCAGACAACCAAGCTCTAGAGTAACAAGTCTCAGAAGTGCTTTTCTTGTATATCAACTTCACGTATGGCTGGTTGAATTACAGTAAAATAATTTTGAGACTAAGGAATTTAAAACAAAGAGCACAATGTGTGATACTTCACATGCCTTACTGTAACTAAGTCAGTATTCCATATCAGAAATATGAACTGCATCCCGTGAACATCATGTGTGAAGTGGCTGCAAAGAGAATCCAAACCAAAGATTTTATACATGTTTAACAGCCGGATCATAATCACACGTAAATGAGACTGCTTGCCTTTGTAGTGAGGGATGTTTGTAACTTCTGGAATTAAGAGCAATTCAACTACCTTCTTGTAGTAATTTGTTAGGCCTAAAAAGACCTTCTGAGACACATGAACAGGGTTGGTCTGCACTTGTGACCCAAACTCGTGTGTTTGCACTGAGCTGCTCTGTTCTGGATAAATAAATACAGCAGCCGAGACTCAGAAACTTTAGCACTGCACTGTCACACAGAGAGATGTCAAGAAAAAAGTTGCCATTCTGCAAAAGAGTAATTGAATTTGTACTGTACAGTTTTGTATTGAATTTTATACTAATTCTATTCAGTCACAAGGTTATCTTTTTAACCTGTTGTTTTCTGTCTGCCTCCATCTAGAGCTCAGAAGGCTATAACATGAGCATCCCCATGCCAGGCCACCCAGTGAATTTTTCTGAGGTAACAATGGCACAGGCTCAGAAGGATGTGGCTAAACTTGAAGAGCTTATTGATGCTCATGATGTTGTTTTCCTACTAATGGACACTAGAGAGAGTCGATGGCTTCCTGCTGTCATTGCAGCCAGTAAGAGGAAGGTATTGTACCATTTCTTTTCTTTCATTCTTTCCTTAATTTAAATAGATTTCTGATCCTGAACAGTAGGCTTGTATGTCTTTGTAGCTCAGATGAACTTCCCTTTACCAGTGAATTACACTGCCAGTTGAAAAATCAGTGTGCCCCTGTAGTGCAGACTTCACTGAAGTATAACTTCAGGTGTGAGTGGATGTAACTTGATACCTTAATCAATTCCTCCTTAACCCTCCTGTCCTCTCTGCAATTTGCACCTGTGGTCTTTCAGCAATCTTTTAGCTGTTTAAAACAGCTCAGAAATGGCATAAAGAGTAAGTTTGCAAAGCTGACTATTGAACTGGAAAGTGTCAGCCTACTCTTCCATATGTATAGTGGTTGGTAATTGTAAGAAATATGTGCAGTTTTATATGCATATGCATATTTTGTATGCAGCCTGTCTGATTCAGTCAGAATAGGGTTGTTTTAATGATCCCTAAAACCTCCCGTCACATTTGCTTAGCTAACAGTGCCCCACTACACTTGCCTTGCAGCATTCAAAGCATATTTTGATGACAAAGTTTAAAATTTCTTTGTGACACTTCTCTGTTATTCAGTGGCATAGTGTGTCTACATCACTGTTAGTTGATTTGATAAGATCACTTTGATGTGAGGAGATGGAATTCCCTGTCACTGAATAAGCATAGCAGTGAAATCTCAAGGTGTCCAAGCTGAAATGCTCAGTACTTCATGCTGACACATATTTAATGAGAGCTCTGTTTCAAATATAATTTTGTATGATGACTGCAGATTTGAAGTACTGCTGCAGTTTGGTCCCCAAGGTCTCAAAAAAGGCACATGGAATATGAAGAACATAGTGAGTGAGAATGTGTGTAAAGTGCATAAAAACAGGTACATGGGTAGAAGAAAGAGTTGGTTTTCCCATATAATCATTCTTTGATATTCCTGCAGTCCTCTCCCCAAACAAGCATCTTAGACCCCTCAAGTATTAAATCCTCATGTCAGATGTTACACCTTTGTTCTTCTTGAGCACTGGAACTTCTAAAATTTTGCACCTTTTTTTTTTTTATGCATGCCAAGAGACATTTTTCCATTGTCTCTTTATCAAAACCAGATGGTTCTGGGGTTTTCTTATTAAGGGTCAATCAGCTAGATGGAAATAGTTGCTAGCCAATATACTGAAAAGAGAGAAACAGTTTATTGCATTGGGAAGTGTTTGGCAATGTTAATTTCTGATAATACCAGCCACGCCATCTTACTGATATTTTGAAGGAGTATGGAATATGGAATACCATATTTAGGCTTTACGCATAGATGTAATGAGAAGATGCAGTCTTTTAATTGCTGTAAACGTGGCTTTGCTACCACAGATTCAACAGCATGGTTCTACTTTAGAAATGAGGGGAGAATAAATTACTACAAAAGAGACTATCCAGAAATTATTTGAAATACTGAGAATGATGATGCAACTCACAAGCTTGCTGGTTAAGATGGCTAATTCATCATAGTTTCCCTCAGAGTCCCTCTTTTAAATAATTCCTGCCTATAAGAATGAAAAATTACAAACTGCTGCACTAGAATTTCTATCAAAAGTATCTGCATGTGAAGCAGTGTAGAATCTTCCTTTAGATTTTGCTGGCTACAGTCATTATTTTATTGATGTTATGCTCATAACATACAGGGGTTCAGATTACCCTAACACTTGCCACAAACTGGAGAGAAAAGGGAAAATTATGACAGTGTAACTGTACCACAGCTGCTCGTGCTCCCCGTGTGACTGAGCATATGCATAGGAAGACCATAAGTAATCATTAGTTGCTTTCCTTACTGAGCAGAATTTTTTTTTTATAACAGATGGTGTTTCACTGCTTGAAGTTCCTGTTACTTTTTTGTCAGCAAATGTGCATAGGTTTATGTAGTGGCTAGATGGAATCATTAATTTGTATCAGATTTCCCTGAAAGACACAGAAAAAGGCAAGGGTTTGTGGCTTTCTGAAACAGACTTTTATTTAGGTTTTGTTTCTTAGAAGTGCTTGATAATTGGAATTCTGAATCCTTCAGAAACTCTGTTGTTTATTACAAGGATGGTAGATATGCAATTAATGGGTAGTTCATCTATCTACAGCATGTGGGAGTTTTTGACATTTACAGTAAATAAAGCCTTAAGGCCTTTTTTCCCCCCTCCCTTTTTGGCTCACTTAAAATCTCCTGTTCTCGCTTTATTGTTCACAGTTGGTCATCAATGCTGCCTTGGGATTTGACACTTTTGTTGTTATGAGACATGGCCTAAAGAAACCAAAACAGCAAGAATCTGGTGATTCGTGTTTCAACAATGCTTCTGGTTCTTCTGATCTTTTGGGGTCGTCACTCTTTTCAAATATCCCCGGCTATAAATTGGGCTGCTACTTCTGCAATGATGTTGTGGCACCAGGGGATGTGAGTAGAACTTTATGCAAATGGTGATTATATATTTCTTTTGTTGTGACTTGTATTTTTTATTTCCTTTAAATGAAGTTTCATGAAGGGATTTGTTTTATGTTGATGTACACGGGATTAAGAAATGGCTCATATTTTACTTGGAAGATTAAAGAAATTAATTGCACAGAACTAAGGTTGTTTTGTGTAGCAGGACAGATAGTTACTTTTGAGTTACTTTTTTTCTTTCCTTTAGAATTGTCTATCTTTGTAGTCCACCAGGGATCGGACACTGGACCAGCAGTGCACAGTCAGTCGCCCTGGATTAGCCATGGTAGCTGGAGCCCTTGCAGTGGAATTAATGGTTTCTGTTTTACAGCATCCAGAAGGGTGAGTCATTTCTGCACTGGTATTCTCTGAGAAATAAGACAAATTTAATAAAATCTTTTGAGAAGAAATAAGTACACACCAAGTAGGACAATTCCGTAAGGTGTAATGTTGTCTGTAGATTAATGTAATGTATAGGTCACATCTACTATATTAGTAAAATTTAACAGTATCTGAGAGAACTGATTCATCAAATCTTAAGTTTTTCTTTTTATTTTCTCTCTGAGTTTAACAGTAGAAAAGTATGGAGAAGAAAATATTGCTCTTAGTTGATCTTGGCATTCTCTTGTTGAACAGTGTTTGAGTGCAGTGAACAGTTGTTGTAACTATTTGTGTCACATGAAGGGCTTCAAGATAAGCCACATATTGCAAACCTTTTTTAAAATTAAGTGGGTTTAATACAGAAATTATTCTGAAATTCTGCAACTTGAAATTGAGGCTTTTTTTTTTGTCCTTAGAATCTATGAAAGAAAAAGTGACTTAGGAGTTGGACATGAGCATGTTACAAGTCTCAGATTGATTTATATCCCCATGGTGTATCTTAGTTACTCTGAAACAGACTTTCCAGATAGGTTCCTTTCCACATTCTAAACCACAAGCTGTAACAAAACGCCTTGAAGCTTACTGGAAATTTTGACTCTGAGTGTGCTGTCTTGTTCTAATTTTCCTTCTTGGATTTTTGGCAGTGGTTATGCTGTGGCCAGCAGTAGTGATGATAGAATGAATGAGCCCCCTACTTCTCTTGGACTTGTTCCTCATCAGGTAAATAATTTTTTGGTAAATGCTTTTGTTTAAGAACTGGGAACTGATATAAGGCAAATATCACAGATTTTGTCTCCTTAACAAAAACATGCAATATGCTGATTCCATTCCTGAAAGAACTGACTCTCCATGTTTGTTTAAAAAAAATATATATGAATAATATTAATCCATCACACAGGCCAAGGTAGTTGTGTTCCTGGCATTGTGTCTGTCCTCCTTGTGGATGCACAGATCCTACTTAGCAAGAATTTCTTTGGAGCAGGCAGTATGTGAATAAGGCAACCTCTGACTTTCCTGTTCCCCATCAGAGCTGACAATACGGTCATTTCAAAGTGACTTTTGTTCCCTTTTTAAATCTCTTCAGAGTATGAAAAAAATTCAAATCCAGCCAACTCACAGTTACTATGGTTCTCCAAAATACTCATGTATTTTTGGTACAATACAGCACTCTTTTCTTCTACTCAACTCAAACTCTAGTTACAAATGTGCTGTAGTGTTATCTGTAGTTCCAATGCTAATGCTGTTATCAGTGAAGTCCAGCCCACACCAGCTGCTGAGGGAGATATCTTGACCTCTCACATCTCAGTAGGAAGCAGAATCCAAATTTAAGTCTTGTTCATTTGCTGATCAGGTACTGATTTATCATTGGAGAAGTACCAGAAAGGCTTGATTTTGTTGTTTTTTCATCTTTCTTTGCGTAAAAAAGGCTGTATTTCTGTGTTCTGATACTATGTATGGCTTGGTGTTTCTGCAAAAATACCTTTGTATTAATACTGGTTATAGTATTAAATGGTTTAAATTGCTGTTGGCTTCCCAGGTCTCTGCCATTCCAGCTCCATGAAATGTGTGGAGTGTATGTTGGATGGATTTCCATAATAGACTTCAAAATCAAGGCATTATTATTTGCATTACAGGGTTATTAAAGTTCTATTCTTTGTGGCATCTCTTCAATGTAATAGACCTATAAAAGCACAGAATAAAAAGGTTGATCAATACTCCAAAGAGTTCGTAGTCTGAATGTTCAAACATGCTGCAAAGTGTTTGATCTGGAATTTTAAACTTACCTATCAGTACTGTCATATTAACATCATAGTTTAGGAATGCATAGCAGCTGGGTTTTCAGACTATATGTTAGAAAAGGGCGATAAAAGTATGTTTAATTGGTTATACCATGATTTTTTATTTTTGATGAAATTTTGCACTCAGAAAAGGCAAACTGCAGGTGGTGCTGTGCCTCTATTTCTGGCTAAATAGTGTTGCATTTAGATAGTTGTGCCTTTATTTGCATATAGAAAAACAGTTGTATGTGTTAGTATGAATTTACTACAGGTGTTACTGAGGGTGACTGTGTTAGAATGTTATATACCCTAGTTATAGGTTGTGTATCTCCAGTTCATGTTGAATTCTGGAAGTGTTTTAAAGCAGTGTTGTAATTTTCTTTCCTCTTCTAGATCCGAGGATTCTTATCAAGATTTGATAATGTTCTTCCAGTCAGCCTGGCATTTGATAAGTGCACAGCCTGCTCAGCCAAGGTAGGCCTAAGTTTGTCCGTGCTTTATATGTTGCTCTGGGTCAGTCTTGGAGTGCTGAGGACTGCTTTATGTTTGACATTTTTCCTGTCTTCCTTAGGGATTGGAATCGCTTCAGCTAAAGTTCTTGTGCCCTCATACCCTTCTTTTTTTGCTGTTTTCCAAGTTTCTTTGACATCACCTATTAGCATGCTATCTCCATGTAAATGTTTCTAATCAGCTGAAGAATCCAAGAAGAGATTGGATTCTGAAACATTTCTGAAAGGTTTTTCACATCAATATCTTTTAGTTTTGTGGAAAGGAATAACATTGATATTGTTTAACAAATTCTTTCTGATGTCTGATAAATGCAACTTTTTAGCTTTCTGGAACTTAAGCAACTTTGTGTATTTGTAAAGATATTAAATTTCTGGTTTGTGATTCGAAACAGACATATAAAGAACAATTGCGGAAAAAAAATTGCTTCTTAATTGAAGAGACTGTTCATTTTGGTGCTGGTGTTGATGGTCCTGAGTAACCTCACAGTTTACAGCTGTTTCTTGGCTCTGTGCTGTGTCCTGCTAGAACAGTGGGGCAGCTCTTGAATTGTCTTCCTGTACAGTGGCCTTGAAAAGTTTTCTCTGGCAAGTTTTCTACGGCCATGTAGTGCAAGTTCAAGAAGTTTTGACTGGGATATCTTGATGGGAAGTTTCAGAGGTTTTGACTCATGGTTTGGACTGCTTGGGAGTGCCATTGATTTGATTCCCTTTTGTGCACCTTGAGACCAACTGCAAGAAGTTCTTTCTGTTCTTTTCACTGCACTTGCCCTTCTTTCAAACATCCATCAAAAACTCCTGAGTCACTGTCATTTTTTTGAGAACTTGCACAATATCCTTCTACAATATTCCTTTTATTCCTTTAGGCTGGATTCATTTAACCTGGGTTCATTTGACAGGTTTTGAGGGATGCTTAATGTGCATTTCTCCTCAAAAGTTGAAGCACTAAACTAGCACATTTCTAAAAATAACAGCAGTTTTGTCTACCCTTTTGAATAGCTGAAAGCTCAGCAGTAGATAAAATTTGATGGTGGAGCCGGAGGAGTTAAACTGTAACAATAAGCTTATTTATTTTTTTTACTATTATTTTTTTATCCCCAATCCAAGACATACCGATATATAAAAACAATAAAAATGTACACCTATATAGATAAATGCAGGTATCAATTTTTTGTTAGCAAATAATTTCCTCTTGGAGGTCATTTAAAGAGAGCCCAGTTTTACATAAACAGACTTGATGATTTAATAAAAACTGACCTGGATTTTAGCAGCTGTGCTATTCCCAGAGAGATCACTTTTCATGTGGTTTGGGTATTAAATTACTTCTGTGCTGAAAAGGTTGCTTCATTGGTGCACGTATTTCCTTACAGTAGAAACTCAGGCTTTGTTTACTTTTCTAACTTTCTATTTATTAGCACAAGAATATGTCACCCTGCATTATGTGGAAATCTGATGCTAATACTTTGAAATGACAAATCCAATTACAATTTAATTGTAGTCTGTATGTTGGTTTGTTGTATGGGGGTGTTTTTTTGGTTTGGTTTTTTTTTTTTTAATACAGTAATTTAGCATAATTTCATCCTGCTCTATGTCAGATTTACTGTAGATTCAGACTTTTAGCACATAATTGGCTTTCCTGATATAATTGAATTTGCTGGCACCATATTAATTTTCTCCTTTCTTACGTCAGCATTCTCTCTCGAGCTCTTGCCACTCTAACTCTTAAAACATAAAACTAATAAATTAGGAATTTTTAAAAAATTCCAATGCATTCTTAAGCCATCCAGTATAGCTGGATGACGTAGGAGAAGCCACTGATGATTGGCATGTTTAGAGTCCTTTTTGGTTTGACTCACAGTCATTACTTCATCTCTCTGGTTTTGAAGCTGAGGAGACCAGACTTTCAACAGCCAGCTATTCCATATCCAGAATTGTCCTAAACAGGCTGCATGCCAGAGAAGCTTCCCACAGGCAATTGTTCAGGAATTTTGGGGTGGTCACAGCAGGAAACGATTCTATTTTTATTCTGGGCCAAATTTTCCTTGTATGATTTCCCCTGCTGTCTTATTCTAGTTCTGCAGAAGTGTGTGCTGGAATGCAAAATGTCCGTTGTTGGAGCTAAGGGCGCTGCCCTGCCAGTGGAGGTCTGAGGAGCTCTTCTGGTGCCAAACTTTTTCTGTCACTGAAAAGGGAGAGCCCAAAGTTCTTTAGTATGGGTATTTATTTGTAACAGCTGCTTTACTTACAGAATGTGAATATTAAGCTTATTACTGTGCTAATTATGCTGTCTGTTTACCCTTATGGGAGCAAAATCAGGGTATTTGCTCATAATATTATGGCGAGAAGCATTGCAATTCATTAAAAAAGCAGAGCAGTCCTGATCCTGTGCTACTAGACCCTTGCAGACAACTGGCTAAAGCCTTGACACATGAATGTTAAAATATGTATTTTAATGCAAAACTGCCAGTGTTTATATTTCAGTGAGGATAACGAACATTTTCATGTTATTGCTTCCCTTGTTGTGCATCGTGGAACGAACAAGGAGGCCTCATAGAGTCAGAGTTTAATGTCATTAAGGATAATTGCTACCAGCCAACTTGGATATACAGATGCCCCCTCTGTTTTTACTTATATCTCACATTTCCTCCTGAGATAGGATTTATCATCCATGTGCTGGCAAGCTGGCTTGTTTTCCTTAAAGATATTTTCTCCTTCCCCTACGACAATCATTCTCATGTAATTATTTCCACTATGAAATTTTAAAAAAACACTGTAAGTATGTCTACTAATTTTCAAGTTCTTTCTCAACTCTCCATTCAGTGTGCTGAAAACTTGAGCTGCTGATGTTTTTTAACCACTGAGTAATCTCACTGACTTAGCATTAAATGTTTTTCAGTTTCATTGCATGTCAGGAAAGGACAGACGCTGGGATCATGGATGGTATTCTAGGCATTATATTACAATTTCTGCTTTCAGTCAAGGTTTTCCCCTACACTTGCAAATGTGTTCCCTTTTTAGTGTCCCAGGAATACATTAAATGCTTTTGCTGTGACATTTACTAAGTGCCTGAATTGCGTAAATTATTTATGAGTGTTTCAGTTTTGAAATCTATCATCATGTAGATTTAACAATGCTTTCATTGTTCTCATCTGCTGACTGCTGTGCATCCATTTTTACTTCAAACTGTTCTGATCAGTTATGACAGTAACCTGCAATATTCAACTTACTGGTGTTTTTCAGTTGACATAATTTTATTTTGATTCTAGCAAGTCCCTTCATATTTGCCCCAGCTGCACTGAGAAAAACATTCCTATTTGCTCTCTCCCAGTAGTAGCATATTGTACAATCTGTCAGTGAAACTCTTGAATTATTTATATTCTACATTTCTCAATTCAAGTATTCTAACATTGCTGATGTTAGAGATGTAAAAATCGTGGAGGGGGGAAAGCCTTGGTCTTTCCTGTACTAAAAAAACCCAATTCTTAAAGCTTGCAGAAATTATGAAGGAAATGAAATGTTTGTCCTTCAGGAATTAATGTTTCAAAAATTTAAAAGAATGTTTTAAAAGAGTTATTTCTGGAGCTGTGCTGTAATATTGAGTCTGCGTAAGGAAGTCCATTTATAATTTTCCTTATTTCCTGAATTTACATATGTTAACATTTTGCTCGTCCATTTACAGTGTAAATGTAAATGGACGAGTAGATGGGTGGATTTCATTCAGACTTGAAGAATGTGTCATAGATGCACCTAGGCATATTTTCAACATGCTGAGTTAAATCTAGTACTTTTCTTACTCTTAAGCTGGCATAGAAATTTGCTTTATAGTAAGTGAGTAAAAGAAATTTATCACTTTTGCTTTTGCTCTTTGAAAAATGTCTTTTTAACTGGGGGAAGCAGGAGGCAGAATTATCTTGTCCATAACTTTTGAAATATCAGGCAGCCTTTACCTCTCTGGAAATAAATTTTAAATTCAGTGAGAGAATTGAAATAATTTATCTTTTCAAAATTAGTCACAGTGAGGATGTTTTACTGCTCATTGCCTGAAAGGTGTGCATTCTTCAAAATAATGCCTGGTCTTACTATTTTATAAATACGGAACTTTTACAATAAAGTCAACAAAATATAATGTAGAGTATCCCAAGTAAAAGGATACTTACAGAATGAAGCTTTGATGTGGATTAAGGCTGCCACATCACACACTAAGAAATTTGACCATGGTAATGTGACCATTATGGTGGAATTTTGTTCCCACAGAGGACAGCAAATGTGATAAAGAACCTCAGAAATCTTAGAAGTTACATTGCCCTGTTTTGTGAACAGAGAAGAGAGTGTGGAGGCTGTACAGACAGGAGAGGTGATAATTGAAAAATGTAACATGTATATATATATATATATATGCAATGGAACAATAACAGCACTAAATCTAATAGGGTAGGAGAGAGCTCATTATCTATGTCCTATATCTGAGAAAAAAATACATGGTTTTAATGAAGTATGTGTAAGTGACTGGGGATGTTACTCCTTGCTTAGTCCATCATGATGACTGGGAACATCATGGCTAATCCTACATGAAGACAGTAGTGCTGAATAAACTCCCTTGCACAGAACAACTCTATAGGACAGGTTGTGAAAGGAAGGGACATGGGGAAAGATAGAACATATTTATGTTAAATCTTAAATCACGTCCTTTACCAAAATTCAACAAGCAGGAGACTGCTGTGTGTTGGTACTGCTATGGCTGGATTGTGAGTCGGAAATGATGGATGTTTTGCATCAGCTATTCAGAGGTGGTGGATGCAGGTTGATAGATGTTTAATTGATAACATAGGTTGTTGACACCAAACAGCCCGCCAATGTCAACAGAAGAGAGGATTTTTTAAAATGAAGCAAAACTTTATATTATGCTTTATGTTATGGTACTGAAGAGAAATAAGGTTATTAAAAAACTCAAGCAGCTCACAAGGATAGTTTAAAACTTTAACCAATGCTGCTGCTGGCAGAAACTTGTGCTTTTCTGCCCCACCAGACACGATGATGTCGGGCGTCTTTAAAAAACAATTGCTCTTAGCCATTCCATTGTTTCTTTGTTTCAACTTATAACATAACTGTGAAATGGCTTCTTACTCAATTTATTGTTATGTTTTCTTCAATTAAGATAAATCTATCAATTATAAAAGAATTCAGGAGACTTTTTTTTTTCTCTTTTTGACTACATTCTTATTCTCTGTTATAATTTAGGTGGAGTTACAGTGGGGACTAATTTCTTGCTGTTATTACTTGCTGTTTCTTTTAAGGAGAAAAATTGTGCTTCTCCACAGGAAATTGATGAGACATTATTCCATTTCTGATTCTCTTGTTAGTGTATTGATCTGTATTAATTGGCATTGTTTATACAAAGTGAAAGATCAGTTTGTGTCTAAACCACCCACCCAAATATTTTCGCATGGGTGAGGATCTGTTTTGTGTTTGGGGCTCTGAGAGGAGGATGCATTTCGTAACTTCTGATGTCAGGAGAGGTAGATCTTCTTGAAGGTAGCAGCTGGATGTGCAGTGTCCAAGTGCTTGTTATGAGTGTGGGTGTTTGCAACTCTCTTTAAATCTTGAACACTGGAGGTCTGTGTCTTTCATACTTTTCTGAGCAAAACCAGTTTTTATTACCCAGCCCCTAATCCAAAGATAATTGTATTTATTGTCTCCAATCCACTTGTCTTCATCAGGTAAGACTTCTCTGCATGGCAAATGCAATCATTACAATCTTAGGGAGTGTAAGTACAACTTGGCATAGAAAATGGGTTTAAATAATAGAGTAAACAACATTCCTTCCCAGATCATTCTGGTTTGGGGTCTTGCCTTCATGACAGAAGGGAGTGGATAGAGTGCAGGTTTACTGCAAAGTGTTTTAGGAACCCTTCTTCAGTATTTTGTTCTTTGCACTGTAAGTTCTGAACTCTGCTGATTAAATAATTAAGGAGGTTTCTTAAAAGGGAAGACAGGAAGGGAGAAAAAAAGAACAGAGAACATAAAACTCTGAAATTTGTGTGATTCTTCCTTTTGCTCTAGAAAATAAGCAGTTCTGTTTTTCTTACTTCTGGTTTTGGAGTAGTAAAGTCGCTAGATGGAGAATCCCTTGCTAGTAAATAGGTAACATATTTTTGCCCTTCAGAGAAGTAAAGAAATTATTTTATTATTCTGTATTTCTTTTATTTGGTGAATTTGTTGTTTCCTGTTGTTTCAGTGAAATAGCATGTCTGCTTATGCTGATGTGGCAATGTACCATGTTAGATAAAGAATCAAAGTTATGTTGCAGAGAATCCAGAGTTCAGTCCAAGAAGCAGCTAGTGTGACCGATTGGTCCATGCTATTGACTAATTTACTTGTTTCCAAGTTAAATAGCATTAAAAGTAGTAAAAATATGTTCCAGTAATTGTTCGGTGACCTTAAATGCATGTAAGATATTACTCTAAATAGTCCTGAGTGGGAGAGAGAATGGTTTATGAAGTCCATTTTAAACAGAAGTCTATATTATCTGAACTAAAAGAAAAAAAACCTGAATTGATTGAAGTTTTTAAGTGAAAATACTTACATACTTTCTGGACCATGAATAAAATTAATTTTTCAACTGTTAAGTTTAAATTACTTTAAAATGCTGTTTTTTAAGGGGAAGAAGAAACCTGCCACTCTTAAAAGCAATGGATTCATATTTCCGACTGGTTGTATTTCTGTTGCATTTAAATTAAATTCTCTGGGTCTTAGAGGGTTGGTGTTTTGGTTTTTTGTTTGTTTTTTTTTTCCCCCAGTATTTATCGTTCCTTCAATTCAATTACATTTTAACTACAATTAGTACAAAGTAAAGGACTATCAGTCTGGAAAAAGGCAGCATTATTGCAGTTTTCTAGTACTGACATGTTCAATAACCAACTGTGCCTAGAATACCATTTGTAATAATTTATTCTAATGGCAACTACCTACTGTCTAGTCATATCTTTGTAAAGCTGTTACAGAATTAATTTTCTGTCAGTAAAAACAAAATGGAACTATAATACTTAGACTTAAAATATCTGATGCCTCCTATTCCCTTATTTATTGTTCCGTTATTCCAAGGGTTCAGTGCATGTTCATAGACACAGTACACTTTTATATTTTTAATTATTATAATTGTTTCTTGTATGTTTTTCTGCATTTTTCTCACTGCAGTCTTTGACAGGAGTGGTCTACATCGATGCCTATTTTCTTTAGTTAAACTTAAATCATCAGCCTTGCTTTACTGGAAAGCAGTTGTTATGTTTAGAAAAGCCCACATAGGCATTTTTAAACAGTTAAAGTTAAGTTTGACTTTTATTGAATTTTTCCACATTTCTACAGGGTTGCCCATATCTGTGTCTCTGCATAATTAATTCTGTTTTCTTTGAAATTGGAAAAGAGTGAAGGAAATTTAATTTAAAAAGATGACAAAACAGTTGAAATTTATGAAATACAGTAAATACAGTTTTAAAGAAAATGCTGCTGTTCCTCCAGTGCTGTTTTGCATAGATATTGTACATATCCAGATAATGAAATCCTCTGCTCTGAAATACTCTACAAAATATGGTTTTTTAAGCCTAGATCTTAAACTACTGAGCAGTCGCAGATTCTATTTGAGGCAGTGACAGTTTTGGGTGCTTAGTGTCTGACAGACCATGCCTTATTGTTGAAGTGCTGATGGCAGGGGAGAGCTGAATGGAATAAATGACTTTATGTGCAGTACCCAGTATTGGCTTTTGGCTTGCTTAAATCACCCCTTCAGAGATGGACTACTCCTGTCTTTGTATAATGAAGTTGTACAGGCAGCCAAAGCAGCTCAGCATCAGGCAGTTGCTTTTCTGTGAGAAGAATAATTTTCTTAGATGTTGGGGAAGTGTCCTTGCTTCACTCCCAGCATTAGGAAATCTGCTTCTGGACTGTTCCTTCAAGGCAGATCCCAGGATTGTGCTGTGGATGTCTGTCCCGGTATATGGGACATTAACCAGCTCTAAATTGTCAGTGCCTTTGGATGGGACCGGGGAAAGAGAAGGGCTTTTTGAGTTGTTGTACAATAGACAGTGACTAATGCCAGAATGAACTGGAGCCAAACATGTTGTAACTGCTGATGAGCTAATCAGCATAAATTCTGGACAGGAAGCAGAATGGGGATAAATGAAGTTGTTAATATCCATCCGGTGTAAAACATGGAATGAGCAGGAAATGGCAATTAGGTGACTTAAGGATATAGCAGTGTGTTAAAAGAAGTCAAGGCAGATGATCTAATGGTACTGGCTACTAGAAAACTCTTTTGTTCCTCTTTCTTCATCTCTAGAATGGAGATGTTTATTTTCTTATGCTCTCTATTCCTTTCTGCCCTTACCTTTCTATTTACTAATACTTTCAGGGCAGGGAGTGCCTTAAACTTGTATGTACAAGGACAAGTAGAGTCCTTGTATTGACTGGAATCTGCAAATGCTGTTATATTTAATTGGTGAGAAATATTTTAGAAAGGAAAGAGTAGCTAAAATTAAAATCTTGAAGTTTTGTCTGTATTATTACTCTATCAATTCATATCAAGAAAAATGATTACTTTTGTATAAAGCACATCAAGGTCATTTCAGAAAAACTTAGAATGCATGCAGCTCCCAAGAACTGAATGTTGGCAAGATTGACATATCTTAAATTTCTAAGATCTCTACTTTTCCTCCTTTTTTTTCTTTTTTTTCAGGAGAAACTGAAAATTTCAAAGCATAAAAAAAAATCTTGTTGAGACCTTTCAGGGCCAGTTCTTCAGTAAGTTGGTACTCCACTTTCTGTCCATTGCCATTCCAAATTGGTTTAGGAAATAGCAACAGACAAAACACATTTGTCTGAATACATTCTACTCTAAATTAAAGCAGCAGTCTGTTCCTTAAATGATTATTCAGTACAATGTACTCAGATTAGGTAAGGTTTTAGACTGATTTGCTCTGATTTCTAATACTGATTATGGGAAGGTAAGGAGAGAATTGTGTATGCAGAGGGTGTTTTAATTATTTGGAGATGAGCCAAAAATTATGCAGTGTTTGCCTTGTATCTTATAACTGTCCTGTGTTTCCAGAGTAGCCTTGTTCAGTGTGTGCCTGGAGTGCAGCCTTTTTCAAAATTTTTTCTGTGATCTTGTTCTTAAAACTTAATCATGTGAATGCACTTGGAGTATTATCTAAAGGTTAAGTGTCTTAAGAATCAATTTTGTGCTCATGTAACATTATCAGACTTTGTTCCAATATCATGAACTGAGTCTCTGAAAAATCATTACCTGATTTTCACGAAAGTGCAGTTTTGTTGCATTCTTTTTCATAGATGTATTACAGCATCATCTTATTAGACTTTTTTTACAACTTCTTAGCATCAAATGGCAATAAAAATTGAGAACTTCATGAAAAGAGTCTAGGAGATGAGGGTTTTTTAAGGAAACCAGAATTATGCGTCTCACGATAAAATTTGGAACATTAGCAGTGCTGTGCAACTGCCTGGGCCCAAGGTCCCGATGGCTCAACTTATCTTCTCATTTAAGAGGACTCTTCACAGCATTGTTGTCTTTCACTAAACTTGCTGTTTTAATAGCAGATACATTGAACTTTGAAGAGGGGAACTGGCAAGACTTTTACATGTCTGTCTTATTTTCCAAGTAGCTGTTAAAACTGAAATGTCTCTTTTCAGCAAGCTACACAGTAGTTTTCTATTCACTCTGCATTGCCTGTGATAACCAGATAGTTAACAGTGTGCAAAAATATATGTAGACATGTCAAATTTCTAAATAGAACATTGAATATTGTGATTTTCGTGACTCTGAAACGTTCAGTGAAGTATCTGCCCCCTTTGAGCGAGGTGGGGCAGGGAGGGAAGTGTGCTGTCATCTTTGAAGAGTGTAAAACACAGCACCCCTCATTTTGGAGGTGGGCTATTTTATTTTTCCAGGAAAGTAAACAATGCTGTTTCAAGCTCTGCAGATGCAAAATGCCTAGGTGTCGTGGGTTTGCCCCCCTCTGGGGCTGAAAATAGTTTTGCCAAGTAGATTTCCGGAGCAAAACCCCCAATCAAAAGTTTTAGTAACGCCTCTGCCAATTACATGTTTAAGAAAACGGAAGAGAAGGCTGTGACGCAGAAGAGATAAGAGCCATGAGGTGGCAAGAAAAGGAGCCATGTAGGGGTAGGCAGCAGGCCCCAAGTGGGGCCAGGCCTCCCTCCTTCCCTGGCCGTGGGCCGGGGGCAGGTTGTGGCATTGAAGCTCCCCTGGCTGAGACATGTAGCAGAGTGGGGGAAAAGTTTTAATGAAAAACTGCCTGGACAAGATTACTGCAAAAAGAATTCCAGGCAGAGAGATAGCGGAACCTTCCAAGGTTGAAGCTGGTAGCCGGAGAAGAGAGAAGCCTGAAGGGGGGTGAGTTTTTTCTCCCCCCGCTCTCTCTCTTCAGCAGGGAAAAAAGACTGAAAATTAAAATCCCTGCCATCTGTGGAAGATTAAAAAGTGAAGAAACTCCCCTGCAGCTCATAAAAGAGCCTATATTGAAGTAGGTGGATGCACGAAGAAGCTGCAACTTTATGAAAGGCCTAAAATGAAACAGAGTCTTACTAAGGACCTGTGGCCTATGAAGAAAGAGAACCTACACTGGAGTGTTTTTCAGCTCGGGTAGGGTTTTGTGATCTCACTGAGAGATTCATGCTGGTACAGCTGAATTTGTGACCCTAAGGGACAGCAGAGAATGGAAGAACTGTTGCCTGATGAAGGGACCCCACAGGAAACAGGGATGGACTCAAAAGCCATTATCCCCTGTGACACTGTGGGAAGATCATGGCAAAGCAACTGTCTCCCTTGCAGTCCATGGAAGACCTCCACAGAGCCTGGGTAACCCCCAGCCTCCGGTCTTAGCCCAGGAAGGGGTAGGCCTGAGGTCGACACAAAAAAGAGGAAGAGAGAGACAGTTCCATCTGCAACGAATCAGAGCTGTCATCTTAGAGATAACAGAAGAAAAACTTTCAAATGCTACAAAATTGTTTTGGAAGACCTGTAGCTCTATAAGTGAAAAAGAGACTGTTTTCTCCTTTTAAACTGATTCAAAGGGGGGAGGGATACTTCTATAAATACAGTACTTTTGCTTAGTTAGAATTGTTGTATATATATAGTTCTTTAGTTTTTATTTTATTAAGTAACAAATCCTAATATTCCCCACATCAAATCTCCTTTGTCTGCATAAACCTTCTCTCAACTCATAGCAATTGGGAGGGGGTGGGGAGTGAAAAAAAATTAGCCCATTACCAAACCCACAACAACAGGGGACTGGTGAAAACAAAGAGGCAGCTGTAATGTCACAGGGATATCAGTGACATCACAGGGGTGTGGTGATATTACAGGGACATCAGTGACATCACAGGGTTCTGGTAACATCGGTGACCTCACAAGGACATGGTGCCACCACTGAGGACAGTGGTGACATCACAGGGGCAGCAGTGACATCATGGGGGACTTTGGTGATATCACAGGGGACAGTGGTGACAACACAGGGACATTGCTGACATCATTGGAGACCAGTGACATCAGAGTGGGCTTGTGACAAAAAAGAGAGAGCAGTGATTACACAGGGACATCGGTGACATCACAAAGGTCTGGTGACATTACAAAGACATGGGTGACATCACAGGGACATGGTTCCTGCCCTGGGGGCAGTTGTGACATCACAGGGACAGCAGTGACATCACAGGGACAGTAGTGACATCATTGGGGACCAGTGACATCACAGGGGACTGGTGACAACAAAGGGACAGTTGTGATGTCACAGGGACATCACTAACATCACACGGGATATCGATGACTTCACAAAGACAGGTGTGACATCACAGAGAAACCAGTGACATCATCGGGGACATTGGTGACATCACAGGAGATAGTAGTGTCATCACATGGTCATCGATGACATCACTGGGGACCAGTGACATCCTAGGGCCCTGGTGACAACAAAGGGAAGGGACAGCCATGATGTCGCAGGGACATCAGTGACATCACAGGGGACATCGGTGACTACAAAAAGACAGTGATGTCATCACAGAGACACCAGTGACACCATCAGGGACAGTGGTGACAGCACAGGGACAGCAGTGACATCGTTGAAGTCCAGTGACATCACAGAGGACCAGTGACAACAAAGGAACAGCCGTGATGTCACAGGGATATCACTGACACCACAGGGGAGATTGGTGTCTTCACAAGCACAGGGGTGAAATCACAGAGACAACAGTGACATCATCGGTGACATTGGTGACATCACAGTGGACACTGGTGACATCACAGGGACACCGGTTACATCCTTGGGGAGCAGTGACATCACATGGAATATCACTGACTTCACAAGGATAGGGTTGACATCACAGAGACACAAGTGATATCATCCGGGATATTGGTGACATCACAGGGGACAGTGGTGACAGCACAGGGACAGCAGTGACATTACTGAAGACCAGTGACATCACAGGGGACTAGTGACAGCAAAGGGACAGCCGTAATGTCACGGAGACATCGGTGACATCACAGGGAAATCGGTGACTTCACAAGCACAGGGCTGACATCACAGAGACACCAGTGACATCATTGGGAACAGTGTGGACATCACAGGGATGGCAGAGACATCATGGGAACATTGGCGACATTACAGGGGACAGTGGTGACATCACATGGACATCAGTGACGTCACTGAGGACCAGTGGCATCACATGGGATTGGTGACAACAAAAGGAAAGCTGTGATGTCCCAGGGATATCTGTGACATAACTGGGGTCTGGTGACATCACAGGGTCATCAGTGACATTGCAGGGACATTGGTGACTTCACAAGGACAGGCATGACATCACAGAGACACCAGTGACATCATCAGCAACATTGGAGACATCACAGGGGACAGTGATGACATAACAGGGACATTGGTGACATCATTGGGGACCAGAGACATCACAGGGACTGATGACAACAAAGAGAGAGCAGTGATGTCACACAGACATCCGTGACATCACAGTTGCCTGGTGATATCACAGAAATACCAGTGACATCCGAGGGGACAGCGGTGACATCACAGGGACAGCAGTGACATCATTGGGGACCAGTGATATTACACGGGACCGGTGACAACAAATGGACAGCAGTGATGTCACAGGGACATTGGTGAAATCACAGAGGCCTGGTCTCATTATAGGGACATTGGTGACATTGGTGCTGCTGCTGTTGACAGTGGTGACATCACAAAGATACTAGTGATGTCATCGGGGACATTGATGACATCACAGCGGACAGTGGTGCCATCACAAGTATATTGCTGACATCATTGGGGACACTGATGACATCGCTCAGGGCATCGGTGACATCACTGGGATGGCAGTGATGTCACAGGGACTCGGGTGACATCATTCAGGACCAGTGACATCACAGGGGACTGGTGATATCACAGGGACAGCAGTGATGTCACAGGGGACAGTTGTTACATCTTTGTGGATAGCAGTGACATCACTGGACACCAGTGACATCACAAAGACATCAGTGACATGACATAGACAGCAGTGATGTACCTATGATGTCACCACTGTCCCCAGCAATAGTACCATGTCCTTGTGATATCATCGATGTCCCTGTGATGTCACCAGTACCCTGTGAAATCACTAATGTCCTCTGTGATGTCACCAATATCCCTGTGACATCACTGCTTTCCCTTTGTTGTCAGCAGTCCTCTGTGATTTCACTACTCTCCAATGCTTTCACTGATGTTCCTGTGATGTTACCAGTCCCCTGTGATATCACTGGTCCTCAATGATGTCATTCATGTCCTTTTAATTTCACTGCCATCCCAGTAATGTCACCCATGTCCCCAGAGATGTCATCAGAGTCCCCATTGATGTCACCCCATCCCTGTGATGTCATCAGGGTCCTTTCATGTCACCGATGTCCCCTGTGATATCACTGATGTCCCTGTGACATCACTGCTTTCCCTGTGATGTCACCAGACCCCTGTGATAGTAGTCCCCAGCACCTTCCCGCTCATCCTCTTGGCTCCTGCTCCCTCCTGGCTGTGCCAAGAGCTGGCTGCCATGGCCCTGGCAGGAGGGGCTCCTCGAGTTCCCGCCCATCCGCACTCTGACCCCAGCTCCCTTCCTCTCTCTTCCAGCCCTTGGAGCCATGAGCGAGGACGACTGCCCCTCCACCTCCAACATGAGAACTGCACTCATGGCCACTTACAGATGTGCAGTCAGAACTCCACCTGCTCCGCTGAGACCACCAATGTCCCTGTAGGAAAAATCCTTGCTTTCAATTTAAGAAAATGGCAAAAAAATACTTGCAGACTGAGGACAATTACAGGAGAAAATTTGTATTGCAGCGCTGGGTGACATTCTAGGCCGCACGGCCGGGAAAGCACACTGCAGTTTGAAAAACATGCCTTTTTGTACCTTTTTGGTTACATAAGCTGTTACATATTCAGTAGGTGCAGGTATTTTACCTTAAAAGGTAATTTCTTGGACTCAGGAGGGAGTGTTACCCTCCCTTCTGGATTGATTTATGACGTACCCCCCTGTACATTGTACGGGGGGGGGTGGCTCTTTGCACGCAAAGACCGAGTGTATATTTTCATTTTTATATTTTCCCTATTACCGTCCATATGTTTCCCTGGTGTCCAATCCAGAAAGGACTTTCCACCCCACAGATTTCACGATACGCCTAAAAAAATCTCCTCCCTTTATGTTTTCTACTAAATTCACTTGGCTTATAATAAAACCAAATTATTTATTTCTCACATCCCTGCAACTGCACTGGACGACAGCCCAGGGACCACTTCTCAGCGTAGCTGCAGCTCCAGTGGATGCTGGGCCCAAGTGAGCCAGCCGGCAAGGCCAGGCAGCTCCTGGTGTCTGCAGCCCCATGGATGGATCCCTATCTTCCATTCCCCTTCTCCTGACCCCACTTCATCCCTTCCCCTGACGTTAATAAACACTGGGCTTGTCTCCCTTATCTGCATCTTGGTGCAACTGAAAGGGCACAAACTCTCAGCCCTGCAGCTCATGGGCCCCCTCCTGCCTCTCTTTGGTCCCTTGCACCATGGGCACACACCCGGAGGGACACGGGCACTTCAGGCTCCAAAGGGGCCTGTCCTGAAGGGCCACTTGCACAGCATTATGCACTTGAAGATCTTGCTGAAGGGTGTGCTGGTGTTCCCCAAGAAAACCCAAGATTTGGGTCATCCCTGGGAAGGCAGAAGGCTTGCTTCCCATGGAAAGTGCTTCCCAAAGAGTTCTTAAGGAGGGAGGCACAAATGTCTCCCTCTGGGCCTCTGTGGCCCTTTCACTCTTTGTGTCCTGTCTCAGTTTAAATGAGACACAAGTGTTTTGCTGAGGATGAGTTATGAGGAAAACCCAAACTCCTCTCTCTAAGCAATTGTAAATTTGAAATTAAGAGGCTCCAATTGAGAAAAAAAATGTGGAAAAGGAAAAAATAACAGCCCTTTATTAAAAGATATATGTGTGTTAAAAGAACAAAGAAAAAAACGCAAATAAAACAACCAAGCAATAATCCTATACCCAAAGATAATCCCCTTTAAAACAAACACAGAAACAAAGTAAACAGTTCAGTTTGCACCTTTTGCAGCAATTCTAGCCACCGTCAGCAGGGGACGCTGTTGGATCACTGGAGGTGCAGAGCCTGCAGTGCTCTGTGCTAGCCAGCAGGGGGCGCTGTTGGATCGCTGGTTGTTGCCATGGGGAGACCGACCCCCCCCCCCCCCCCAGGTGTACTGGAGAAGCTGAAAAATGGAGGTCTTCCTCACCCCCCACCCGGAAAAGGAGAAGGAGAGGAAAGAGAGGGAAAAAAAGCACTTCCCAACGGAAACTCACTCAGTCCTGCTGAATCATGTGGTATAGCTTTCCCTCTCCCTTTGATGTGCACAAGAACTGCTGACGAGAAAGAAAAAAAAACGGGAAAGGAGGACGGGAAAAACTTCCCAAAACAGTTCCTCTCCGATGAAAACCCAAACAGAATCCACAGCTGGCAACCAGGCTGAGAACAAAAACCACCTCCCACCTCCTACTCCAACCTTGTCCCCAGCGCTGGCAGCAGCCAAACTCCTCCCCCCATTTTCCCTGAGACAAGGGAAAAAAAGTAAAAGAGAACTCTTTACCCCTCCCCAAAGACAAGATCCTGAGAGCCCTCAACTAGGAATGTGGTCTTATCAGCTACTTCTTTTGTGTTACTCAATGGCTCAAGCCACAGACAACTTGCCTATTCAACATCCCTTTCACACTATGGGCAGGGGGAAGGGAAAATTCCTGCTTAGTTTCCCAGAGCAAGTGAAACCATGACATGTCCCCTCGCACTTTACAGAGGGGCAGGGCAGGGGGCACTAATCAGCCTGTGGGACAAAGCCACGCTGGGGCAGCTCAGGAGGCTGCAAGCACAGCTGGCACTGCATGTCCCCTGAGAACAGAGCTCCTCTCCCAGCCTCTGCCACCCTGACTTCCAGTGCAAATCCAAGAGACATGCTGGAATCAGGGATGAGGGTGGTGCCTAGAGGGGTGGCTGTGTGTTAGACACCGGATCAGTTCTTACTGGGTCAGAACCACCTTGTGGGCAGCGTGTGTGTGCATGTGTGTGTGTCTGTGTTGTTCCAATCCACTCAGATGCCGAGGGGAAGCAAGTTCTAAAACATTCCCATAAACCAGATTAAGGCAAAAAGGAGGCCAGCTGTTGGATCCCAAAAGGAGAATTCAACTTCCTTTTGTAACACAAAAGAGCCGAGAGAAAGAAGGTAGACAGACAAGTGGGAAAAGCTAAGGATAACTATCAAAAGCAGAGGACAGGAGTTACCACTCCCAGGAGTGCCGCTGGGAGATCTCTGCTGGGCTTCTTCCCTGCTCACCTTGTATCTTGCGAGGAAGGAGCCCAACCGGCAGGGGAACAGAGTGGCAGCAGCTCCCGCAGCAGTGCTCCAACAGCCCCCTCCAGTCCCGGGGCACAGCCCTAAATCCCCTCGCTGTGCTACCCCCAGATGCCCACTGGCCAGTTCACCAGGATTCCAGCCAAGGTTGCCTGGCACCAAGAGGAGCCCTGAGTGTCTGCTGGCCAGTTCCTGGGCTCCAAGCAAGATCTGCCTGGCACAGCCGATTTGGGAAAGCAAGTCCTTCCTGTGCTTTTGCAGTGTAACAACTGGTTGTCTTGTGCTCCTCTGCCTGCCTCTGCTGGCTTGCTGGGTGCCTCTGGGAGCTTTTGCAAGGAGCTTGGTGTCTCAGGTTGGACTTGGCTCCCAGCCAAGTACCCAGACCACAGTGAAAAATCTTCCCCCTCCCTCTGTTTCTCCCTTCGGACAAACAGAAAAGACTATATACAACTAAGAGAACTCAATCCAACCAAATTCCATAAGTATATATATTTATATCTATTACAGTTAAAATATTATTTACAAGGAACCCCCCAAAAGGGAAGAAAAGAAAGGGAAAGGAAAAGGGACAAGGGAAAAAAGGGACAAAACCAGAACGGTCTTGTACAATCGAATCCCAGGAACTAACAAAATACAGAACTAGCAAGAGAGTATCTTACTACTTTCCTCAAGATAGCAGAAAACTGCGCCAACAACTGCCAGCACTATCTGCCTCCCAAGGCCAACCAGGCCACACTTAGGCCTCCCTCCTCCACCTGGGCAGAATGATAGCAGAGAACTTTCACTTTCAGTCCACCAGAAGAAAGAGAGCAAGAGCTTCCTCTCCCTTCATATTTATACTCTTGTTTATGTAAAAATCTTATGGAATACTGGGAACATGACCTTGGTTCTTTGGTTATGTGAGATATATATCAAATGAATTCATGTCAATAAAGAAACAAACGGGTTGTAAAACTTAAGTACACCAGATCCTTCCGAAGGTTATCAAGTCTTGAACTTTCCCTGGTCTCCTAAAAATAAAATATGGTGGAACTTTGTTAGGTAATTAATTTCTGAGGTGCCTTCTAGTCCAGAAATGTATGAATTATCACCAGTTGTAGAGATAACAATTTAGCTTTAGCTGTGAAAAGAAACATATGTTGAAAACCTAAAATAACAATGTAAAATGTATATGTATGTAATGTACTGAATAAGCATGAAATGTTTGGGATAAATAACAGATATTCGCTCTGTATTGGTGTGACAGGTTTAGGGTCATACCTATGCCTGTTCACCCAGCGCTGTTTGCTTTTATTATATATATATAAAATAAATTCCAATCTTAAACTTGATTATATCTCGAGACTTTGTTTCTCACAGTTACAACCTAGTTACCAAGGAAGGCCTAGACTCAAAACCACTACAGCCTGCAACTTTTATGATATCACATACCTACCTCCCCCCTACCCCATCTAACATCAGGGCAGAGCAGCTCCGGGACAAACACACGCACACCTGACACATAACACTACAAACATGTGGCACAATGATGAGAGAAAGCTCTCAGCAAGAAGCAGAACTTCAAGAACCGAGATGCTTTTGAGCAAGATGACCTACACAACTGCAACGGCAAACTGAGAATGCCCTACGGGAGCCTCCGGAAAGACTCGAAGATAATGACCTTCGACAAGAAGGGCCTGTCAAAACCGCAAAGAGGGACGCATGAGAAGGCTACGTTTGGGATGTAAGACTGGGAGGATGCAAAGAACAAGTCCCCCTCCTTTACGATGGATGGCTGGAGAGCATGGCTGATGACACAGCCTGAAACATGGCTGGAGAAGACACCTGACTGTAAAATTCCAAGATGCGATTCCGATGCAAGATTGCAAGTCAAGGAATGGACGATATCGGCACCGTGCCGAAGAGATGTTCAAGACCCCGGGGGTGATGCCCAACACTTCCCATAAGCCCCTTCGGGGCAGAACACAAAGACAGCTGATCCGAGGAACCCTCAAGACACGCAAGACGGACTAGACAAACTATGCAACACAGACTGGAACTGCTCTGCCCTGCACAGCCCAGTGTTGTGCTCAAAAGTAAGCCACTCCCTCTATGTGCACTAAGGGGCCTGTTATTTGACATCCCTCTCTCCCTATGCTCATTTCTAAATCCATCCCAGCAATTCCCAACCCAGTACACTGCTCTCCTCCCCTCTCCGGGTCACAGCCCTCCACTTATCTTTCCAACAGCTGGGGGTGCGAATCCTTCTTCAACACAAAGGAAGGTCATCTCGGCCACCTCAGAGGTTCCTGCAGTCGCTGGCTTATTCTCCTTGTCAGCTACAAGAAACAAAACCACAACCACTTCAGGAGCTTAGCAGCAGCTCAGCCAAACCCCAGCAATTCCCATACTCACACTCTCCCAGGTGCACCGAGGCCCTCGGATCACAGGCTCCAGACAGAGTCCGAGGCTGTGGCTGGCATCGCACGGGATACCTGGGTGAGCGATAAAGTTACGTGGCATTTCGGAAAGCTCCGTGCACCCCTGCTCCTCCTGCCACCTCCCCAACTCACCTCGATTGCTCCATTCTTTCCAAAGGCGACCTGGGCAACACCTGCAAATAAAAAAGGCATATGCTTCATCGCTGAGCCCTGTAATACTTTGGGAAGGCCAGCCCAAGACCACCAAACCTTGTCACAAAAAACTAGGCATGTTTGTATCATACCAGAAAAGTAGCACCTACTTCTGTCCAGGAGTCCACGCTCATCTTGCTCACCAGTGTTCACCTGGCTCACCTCCACACTTGTGCCAATAGCCTTTTTCACCAATTTGTACAGAAAGGGTCAGAACAGAAGAGTCTTTCTGTCCTTTACCTCCCCTGGGCAGCCTGTCATCTACACCTTAAATCATGGGGCTACATGCTTTCCTTCCTATGGAAAAGAATTGTTATTCCCACTCAGAAAGGCAGCATCAAGATATTAATTTCCTATTTATGACTTGAATCACTCCCCTACTGACTATCTAAGGTATTATACTCAAAATATACACTGTCCCCTATAGTTTACCTCTGATTTTATGCCCAAAATGTTCATTCCATCCCTAGGTTACCTAGATTTTACCACAGAAAGCCAATCCTGATTATCTCTATCTCCTCTGCAAAATGTTGCTATTGTCAAACCTCTGGTGAGGTTTGTGAGGTCTTCAGCTGGGAGGAGGGAAAAGTATTTTGCATCTCCATTTGGTAGAGATGTCGATAGAGGCTGACAAAGCTTTTGCCTTTTTCAGACAATCACAAAATATTTTGACTCCCTGGCAGCTTGAATGTCACAGATCTCCTTTCCTACATCCATGCAGATGCCACACACAGGTACCTATACACCTTTTCTCAAGCCTACACAGAGCCAAGATTTCCTCACCTTGTACATCCCAAGGTGAGTATTCTGGTTAGTGAGTACAGCAAGCCCCCTCTCCTTGCAAACAAGGAACCATTTTCCCTGGCCGTTTCTCTTAGGGTTAGGATTTTTTAAAACTGCTGTTGTGCCACCAAACCTGCTTGGGATCTCTCCCGGCTTTTGGCTGTCCTTGGATTTCAAAAGCACACACTCTTTTCCATCTTCCAACAGCAAAACCACGAAATGCTCCTGACCCACAGTGTAACCCTAAGGATGGGCACCCCCACCTCACCATTCTGACAGAGAGCCGTCAAGCACCCCCAACCCACCCATCGGATCTGAGTATAGCAGCACAGCCACGGCAATGCCAGGAGCGGGAACAGCAGCCCCACTAATGGGACTCATGCAGCAGGAGACACGCACAGAGGGACACCTTTGGCCACATACAACCAACACCGAATTTCTTCAAAATCTGTTCTCCAAAACCATCCGCTCGGAACACTGTGCTGAATAACATGTGGTGTGGAGGAAGACAAGATGTACAAGGAATGGAGAAGACAGCTGATGGACGCTGAGGATATGGACACACCAGATGTTT
>JAWWLV010000024.1:18707907-18723107 GCA_035041135.1 Platyrinchus mystaceus
GGTCCCTTTCTGCCTGGCTGCTCTCCAGCCACTCTGCCCCCAGCCTGTAGCGCTGCAGTCACCGACTACAACTACCCTTCTTTATTTCTTTATAGCTGTGGTTGCAATCCATCTGGTAGACAGGGGGCAACCAGGAGACCCTCCAGACAGATCTTTCTCCTGACTGTCCTCTGCCTGATTCTCTGGGTCCGGGGCCTCATACCTGTTCCTTAAGGGCATCCGGGGTGGTGATGGGAATCGGGAGGGGATTCTTTTATGACATAGAGGGTGTAGAATACAAAGTTTTGGTTATATCCACATAGTGGTAAACAGGACACAATTAAAATATCATATATTTAGCATCCATAGCAGTAGACTCAAAAATATATTCCAAAATTGTATTAGGATTTTAGCATGTCTGTATTATTGATATCTCAGTATAGAATACTTGGTGTTTCTTGCCGTGTTACTGGCTATTAACATATTCTTAGGTAGGATAAACACAGTCTTTATTTTAATTTAGCAAATTCAACAAATTCAACAAATTGAACAAATTCATCCCTGCAGCACTTGAATATTATTTACTGATTTCTTACTAACCATCAATTTACAGATGGTAACTTTTGTTTTGTGTTTGGGGTTTTTTTTTCCAAATTAGTGTACACCTCTGACAGCTTGTTTCTATTTTTGCATTTTAAGGGAAAAATTGGTTTTGGTTAGTTCTCAAATAAAAACCATTTTGATAATGGAAAGGAAATTATAAGATGGATGAAATACGAAGAATGAAGAATATGTGCTGGTCTTTGTACATATAATGGAGACAGTAAAATGTGTAAACATATTTATAGAATACTTAAGAGATTTCAAAAAACTGTAGAAATTGAAATTCTGGGGAATTCGTGCATGTAAATGCTGCAAGAAATAAATAAGATTACAAGGAATGTTGGACATCTATTAATCTTTTAAAAACATGTTCATGCAAGACTTCTAAGAACTATGGAGTGGTTTTGCAGAGGATCTGCTTTCAGTTGCTGTCTTCACTTGTGCACTCTGCAAACATGTCAAATTGTGCAGATATGACAAATGGTTGCTGCCTTTTATCTTTTCCCTGGAAGCCCTCAGCTATCCTTACACCTCAGCTTCTAATTCTATCTGTGATTCTGAAAAAACCCTATGAAAATAGCAAGTTGTAATAGTATGTTATGTACTGCAAATATAAGAACATGGTGATAACAAGCCACAGTGGAAAAAAAGTCTTATTTCCCACTCTAGTTAGTACTTTTAGAAAGTAGCGGTAGTAATATCCCCAGCATTTCTTTTGACTCCTTGTTTTTTGTTGAAGCAATAGAATTAATTTTTGAAAAATAAATATTATAGCTTATCTTGAAAAGGATAATCCCCTTTCTCAATGGGAAAACCTTGGTAAGTTCATGAACTTCTTCCAACACTAGGATTAAGATCCTGATGTGCCAGGTTATCAGACATTATTACATTGGTGAAGATGAGAAAGAAACTCTGAATACTATTTCAGTAGTGCCAAGTCTTTACAAGCTTCTGATTCAAATGCTTGTAGTAACAAGAATTTTGTATAATGAAATCTGTGGCGTGTTGCAGTGCTGTGGTGCCACGGCCAAGAAGCATCACTGTGCATTTCAGCTGAAAAGATATGCCAAATACGGGGATGTCTGAGTCTAAAAATAAATATTTTGATTGGCCATATCTTTAAAACGTGTTTCAGTTGATTTTATAAGACTGTTGTTCTTCCAGGGGTGCTGAACAAACACTTTGGGATCTGATCCTTCGTCATTTAGATAAATGCCAAAATTCCAGTTGACTTCAAAGAGAGCAGAATTAAGATCTTAGTCCCCAAAAGACTCATTCTGATTTTATCTCATAAATGGGAGGGTCATGTGTGATAGTTTGACAGACAGAAACAAGTGCCTGAAGGGAAGTGGCAGTTGGGTAAGTGAATCTTCTTTGTTCAAATCACCACTGAAGGCAAGTGCTGGGGAGGCAGCCTAATATTAAAGATGTTGTCTCTCATTAGACATACAATTAAGCAGTCAGATGATACTAGCAGCTTGCACTTACCAAGCAAACTCCTTCATAGATCCAATTGTCCAAATTATTGGTTGCTTCTAGCAACTTTAGTTGGTCATGTGGAACAGTCAACTAGTGGTCATGTAGCTCTGGCAGTCTAAGGGATAAGCACAGCAAGGTTTGTAGAGAAGGAAATTCTTATATTAGATGTACAGACATAGTTGGAAAAGCAAAATAACCTCTTAATGTAGAATATTTACATGTCAAGAAAAAGCTGCACAGTTTAAAGTTGGCTGGAGCTGAGATAGAATAGCAAAGTTCCTCCTTGGCTTCGTCATCATCCAGTCATTTCCATTTTCCTTTTTTTCCCCATTAGGAACTGGTGGTAGATCTTGTTTAGGTTTTGTTCCTCAGAGGTAGGTCACTTTCCTAAGCCATTTCACAGTGCACATTCATCCCCAGCTGTGTTACAGGGCATCTCTCCAAGCAGGATGATCTGCAGCATGGACAGGTGGGAGCAGGCAGAGAGTGTGTTGGGCTGGGGGCTCTGCCAAAGCCACACTTGAATTTATCAGGTGACTGACAGAGAATTAAGTGGTCAGGCTTAAATGAGGAATGTGAGCTCAGAGATGGTTTGATTTGATGGAAGGGAGTGGATGATTTTATGGGAACTGTCTTGTTATTGATAACTGGATGCTTATCATATTCCAGGCAGCTTTGGCTGCTTTTGATTTGTCTTGAGACTATTGGCTGTAATACACATTGTGGAATTTTTAGATTAAAAAAAAACCTGTTTAAATGTAGCTCTTTGTTAACTTCTTTCTAAATTCTCTGCATCTCCTATCCCTTCCTTTATCTCACTTCCTTTTCTGAATCAATGCTATACCCGTTTATAATTTTCTAATTTAAACTTAGTTTTCTTGCATTATACCAAGCCAGGTACCAGGTTTTTTTAGTTGCAGTGATTCACAAGATCATTATTTTGCTTCTGTATGTTACTGTTCGCCACTTAGTTAATATGTGGCATCTCTAAGAAATTATCCATATAAGAATCATGACTTGAAGAGAAAATCATAGATAGTTAACCTTATTGGTTGATATTCTGCTCAGAATACTCTGAATGTAGAGATGTGTCAATAATTAGCCAGAGCATCCTGTTTGCAGGAATATGGAAAGCCAGAAGGAAAGGTGCCAGCAGCAGAGAGGTGTTTTAAGGTGCCTTGATGGCATCCATAGACAGCAAATGGACCTTTAGTACAGCCTGAACTCAAGAACCAATTTGGGATTAGCTTGAGCTGCCTTAGCAAATGATGACACCATGGCAGGAGGCCTGGAGCGCTATGTAGCATAGTTATTTAATACCAGTGAGCACTGCAGGAAAATAGTTAAGTAATGCCAATATTAGTGCTTTTCCTTTCTGCTGACAGTTCCTGTGTAGCTGTTTGATTGCTTGGTGTAGTGCAGGAGAGGGGAGCAGGACAGTGTCCTTTGAAGCCAGTCCAATATTTGCAGGAACATGTAACACGAGGCTGAGCCTGACTTTAACCTTATGAGGTACTAATGAGGGCTATACTCAAAGTCGGCTACTGGGGCTCAGCTAACAGATTGTGACACCTTACTGCGATGAGTGACAGAATATAATGATATAGTCATGATTTATAAGAGAATTGGGAGGTTGCTTGGTTTGCTATTTCTTTGGTTTTATCTTGGATTTGGTCTTCAGGTTTTTTTTTTTATTGGATTTCTTTTTTTTTTTTCAGGAACCTCAGTGTGGTTAATTGAAAACAATTTGTTTGACAGACCTTAGCTCCACTAATTACCTCTTTCTATTTCAGTAACAATAGTAAAGTCTCCCACACTCAATCTGTGGGAGACAAACTTCTTTTCTTGCATTTTAAAGTCAGAGTATACAGGTATTTGTGGAGAAGATGTGTGTAGCATCAAAAGACCCAAATTTTAAGGCTTCTCCTTTTTGATGGCTGGCTTCTTTCTAGTTAAACAAATAAACAACAAAAAAAAGTTCTTCTTTGAGCCAGAGATGGGAATTTCATTCAGCTGTGAAGACAGCTGATGTACCTTGGGGCAAAATGTGGGAAGAAAGAGCTGGCCATAAAAGGAGAAGCACTAGGGAAAAAAATAATTGAAATTGCCAAACAAGAGTTTATAAATAAAATCTGTGAAAGCTTACTGTGCATAAACAAAGAACCAATTTAAGAGTATTGCATGCTATGTTGTATCTGAAAGGGCTCATCCAGGTAACGTACTGGGTTTGCATTCACAGTCTTGGAAAATTGCTACCATGTTCCATAAGGGTATGCATATAATGTACATATAATGTATATAATTTCAAATTGCATTTGGATTTTTCTTCAGGGTATTTTCAATATATTTGTTAGAGCATTTTTTGTTCATAAAAAATGACAGCATGAGGCAAAACTTAAAAATGCAAATTGGCATTGCAGTGCTGTGAACTCCCTTTGAATTTTGCAAATTCTTCAAACATGTTCTCTACAAGTTAACTTATGTTTCCAATTATAAATATTTCTTCTTAGGTAGGGGAATAATTCCTCAAAATTAAATAAGTTACTGTTTAGACTTTCTATTCTGGCTTTTGGTGGAGTTATGTGCATTCAATCCAGGCCATTCTATGATTCTCTGATCTTGGTCATGGTTCTAATAATTAAATTTGAAAAGTCTTATTTGGGGGTAAATTGGACATTGTTGTGTGTCCCTTCTGTGGTTCTGTGATTCTTGGAAACTGTGATAAGCCACTACATTCTGTTGGGGTTGTATGTCTGTCTGTCCCTAATCCTAATTTATATGCTGTCAAAAAAGGTATTCTCCTGCAGAAATGTAACTTTTGTTCACTCTCTGAGGAGAAAAAAAAAAAATCTCCGTACCTTGTATGTGCAGGTCAGCATAAAGCATTGCATTTTGTCTTTCTCTCAATAATTCATCTTACTGTATTTCCTCATTGGTTGTTTCTTGTCACTATTTCTGAAAAAGGAAAATGCTGATTAAAAGCATTGCATGTATATCAAAGATACAGAATTGTTTCCAGGGACATTTCTTCATTTTTATGCTGTAAGAATAATTATAATGAATTTGATTTGTAGTTGCTGCCAGAGCAACAGTTCTAGTCTAGTCAACATACAGAAGGTAAGAAATATGGTGGGATAAGTCTGGGCTTCAGCCGGAGAGAAAAACTCTGTTCTTACTTGCCCAGTATTAAGTGCAGAGTTCTCTCCTGCCCCCCCATTTTTCTTCCTCCCCCCACTCCTGTAGCCACAAGCACTTTGTCATGTTGACACTGGCAGTTGAACTGTCTTGCTTTGAGTATGAAAGAACTACTTTTATCATTTCTAGTATGCAGCCTAGGGCCAAAACAGACAAAGCAATTTTGAAGGACTAGGTTCAGGAGGAGGCTGGAATTCCCATTGTACAGCCCTTGGGAATATGACTTCAGTAACCGACTCTGAAGCAATTACTTATCACAACTGTTGGTCTGCCTGTGCTTGGTCACCTGAGCTCCACGCTGGTGGATTGTGATGAGCTCATGGCCATCAATCCCTAAACAGCAGAAATGGCTTGTTATGGTCTAGCTTATTAGAGCTGTCAGGAGACACCTATATTGTTTATCTGGTTCCTAAGCTTCAAAAATGGTGATATTCCCTATTTCTTAAAAATGTTGGTCCAGATCAGTGTTTTGACACTTCAGAGGAAAACCTAATTCTTCAGCAAATGTACCAGCAATACTGAAGTCTACATTACTTTCTATCAGTAGTATCTGGCACTGATATCTTTTCACATTGGAGTTTCCTCTTTTATTTACTTTCATATGGCACTGTCCCTCCTGTTTTAGTCTACAATGTTTTACCTGTGTTTTGCATTAAGAACTTTTTTATTCTAGCACCTTTGTCCTTTATATTGTCAGTCACCATAAACTTTTTATGTTTTGATCCATTCATCTTGTGACCAAACTCTAGATTGTCTTAAAAATGATTTTACTTCATATCAATCTTCTTTTGAACTCTCCTCACCACTGCTGTCAGCTTTCTGACACCTTTCATTTACTGCAGGATGTTTTCAGTCTGGAGTGACACTAGAACCCCAGTTAATACCTTTTTCATCTCAGTTTCTATGAAACACTTCTAATAAATCTCCTTTAACTCATTTTTCATAGACCTGTCACCAATAATGAAAGGTAGAGCTGTCACAATAATCAGACAACCTGTATATGTTTATCCTTCAGTCTCATTGCTGCATGATTTAAGATGCTTCTAATTTCCTTTTTTTATGGATGATAAATCAGGTTGACACTGCCATTTTCTCGGAGTAAGAAATACTCCCTTTATTAATGTAATCATGACATACTGTATAAGTCAAGGAACATAACATTATCACTCCTGTGACATTGTCCTGCTTGTCTGATGTTCTTTGAATCCAGTTACAACCATGAAGAAATGCAACAGTTGTCCCATTTCCCATTGTATTTTAATAACCCTTGACTCACTGCATAATTTTTTGTAAGTTTTTATGGTACTTCTAATCTTTGCATGAACTTTTATAATTATAGTAACTTGGAACTTATTCTGCCTTTTGAATGATTTGTTGGGTTTTGACTTCTTTCTTCTCATTAGCAGCAATGCCATAACTTAAAAAAAAATTCCCCAAATGAAATAATATGATGTGCCTGCCCAGCTTTGTACTTAATCTCCATATGAATTTCATTTTTCCTTGGTGTGGGAAAAGTTCTAGTCTAGAGATAAATCCCTTTTTGATTGGCTGCTTTAAATAAAGCAAACAGCAATTGTCTCTAAACTAATGTCACTAATGTTATCACTGCCCCAGATTAGAACTTGGAGACATCAATAGAGATATTTAATTTCTTTTATTGAACCTGATCTTTTAGGGTTTTTTTCTTGTGAAAGGCAAATCCTACTCAGTTATTTAATGAGACATGAAGCCGAGACAGTTTTTTTACCTGAAGAGTTGAAGTTTAAGCTTAAACTATTTACTAAACATATTGTTATATATTAGTTAAGAATTTGGTAAAATACTTATAAATAATGTGTGTCTGTGTCACCTGCCAGGCTTAAGATTCTCCAGAATGCAAAATTAAGCTAAGAGAAAAGTGTGTATTTCCATACAAATATAACAAATCCAACAGGATCAATGGAGCTTTGGGCTGTATCATACCCTCAGTGAGTCAGAGAGGTCCAAACACAGTAAGATTTGTGTGCTAATTTGTATATGGTTTAGTTTAATATTTTGCTGATTGTCTGGACATTAACCCGGTCTTGTGGGGCAAGATTGACCCACATCACATAGGTCATGGAGCTGGCACTTGACTGATCATTTCATAATCAGAGTACAGATGCATCTTAAACTGCTTCCTCCAATAAAGTGATAGAGGTAAAAGAGAGTGTATGTGTTGGAAATGGAGGTACCACTGCCAAAGCAGGAAAACGTTGTTTGGCTGTTTGTAGAGCACGAAACCATACTTACTCCTTGCACAGTTATTTACATCAGATCCACTTCCTTGCTAGTTTTAAATATCTTTTTGCTTCATGCAGCATGTTTTGTAGGGGAATAGCTTTTGGCTGTTTTGGAACACATTAAAAACCTTGCTAGAATATCTTAGAAAGAATCCTGTGTTACCCACCCTGTCCTTGCATAGGTAAAGAAACCATTTGAATTCATCTCCCAGTTTGAGCTGCTGCCTATACCCTTTGCCATTCCTGGGGGGTTTTAGATCTGTCATTTCTATCCTCAGTGGGTACTGCAGCTCTGAATTATGCTTGTTTTGAAATTTCACTGAGGCATACTTAGACTCTTACAAAATCCCTCCAGACATCAGTGTGTGTTGGCACTGCATGCCTGTGAGGACACTGAGATTGTTACTTTGATTGCTCATTTGTGAGCTTCTATTAAAAGATTCCTTTTGTGCCAACCAGGTGTATGGCCAACCTGGGGAATGGTGTCCATGTGTGTGGGGTTCTGGCTGGAGGAAAGGGGTGTAAAAACAGCCTTTGAGAACCAATTGACCTATGTGGAAACAGCCTGTGCTGTGTTGTAATATCCTTTCCCCCTCAGCAGACATGACTAAACAGATTTTGTCTGCTCTGAACAATTAAGATGTTTGCCAGGGTGTGCAGGGCCCCATGCAAGTTCCAGCTTGCTCCCAACTGGTAGAGGACTTTTTCAAGTTGTGCAGAAATACTTTAGCTTTTCTTGCTCTCTTCATTTGGGGGTTTACTCAAGACTTTTAACTTTTTAAGGAACACTTCAGTCTTTGACACTTCCAGTCATTGGATTTTTGTAGTTTTTTAATTCCCCGGAAGCAGTGCTTCACATAGCCCAAACAGCAGATCTTGCTTTATATGAAAATGAAGTAAGAATACCCAGTGATGTTTATTCTTGACCACAACAGTTTTCCTGTCATCATGACTCGCTGAAAGACTGAAAATCTCTGCTCAGATTTTTGCTTTAATGTGGAGACTCTTGAGTGTGAGTTTAGAGCTCTTGAGTGATATCCCCAGGATGCAGATGAAAATGAGGACTGATGCTGTGCAACTGATATCAGGGCAGCTTTTTGCCATTGAATTGAATAAGGGAAGGAACAGGGAAGTCACTAATAAAAGCTGGGAGAGAAATAAGATTAGGTTTATCATGCTGAATAGTGTGATCAACTCTGGCTCTTGGCCCAGGGATAAGTTATTATAGGTGGGTGGTGGGACTCCACTGCCTCTGAAGGTGTGGTTTCCAGTGGGACAAATCTGTGCTCTTCTGAGAGAAGCTGGAGAGTCATTTATTTGCTAAGTTAGGCTGAAAAATTGGATATATGTAGTTTTTTTACAAGGGCTTCATGCTCTCGTGTCTCTCATGTCTATTTGGTAATTGGAGAAATTATCTGAAGCGAGTGAGTTTGAAGTATTGAAGGCCGTTCAAAGAAACCATCACAGAAAATGAAGCATACAGATCCAAACCTGAGATACAATTGTTAGTGGGTTGGATGGTTTTTGGCCCCTCAGTATTTCTGGTTAATGTTATGGAACTTTTTTTTCTGTTGACATTTTAATTGAGCTGTACTAGTACAAAGACAAAGGAATACAAAAGTTTCCGTGTGCAGCTACTAATTTACCTCACCAACATCACTTAGAGCAATAATATTTAGGGATCGGATTAGTGGGAAATGAGTACATCAGGCTAGGACAGCTAATCATTTAGTCCTTCAGAAACCTTTTGAACTAGAAAACAGTTCCATGGCTTTCAAAACAATAAGAATAAAGCATGTTTTTGTATTAAGTATAGATTATTTATTCTGTATTAAAATAATTAGACAGTATTTGAATAAAACTTTGCTACCTAGGTTTTTCAACTGAAAATTGAGCTTCACCAACTGAGCAGAACAAGAAAAAGAAATGCCAATCCCTCTCCTCCCATAGCAATCTCCCCTCTATCATGAACAAATAAGGCTTTAAAATAAATAATATTCAGTTAAGTTGCTAAACTCATTAGAGGATTTAATTTTTCTTATATAACTAAGTCATCTGAGTATTGTAATGATATTGATACAACTTAATTTATAACACTTAACTGCCAGTTATTCAATATAGTAAGAATCATAGGACATGGAGACTGGAAGGGAGTTCATGGTCGTCACATCTAGGTTCCTCCTCAGTGCAGGGCTCAGCCTGTGGGCAGTTTGTCCCAGTGCCTGACCACTGTCACTTGACAGTGTTTCCTGATTTCCAGACAGAATTTCTCTTGTGAAGAGCTTGTGCTCGTTGCCTTTTCCTCTTTCTGTACATGCCACTCTGAACGTAGGAGGGTTGGAACGAGATGATCTGTAAGGCCTCTTCCAACTCAAACCATTCTATGATTCCACACCTGATTGTTTGCTGGAAGAGAGGGAGGAAATATTTTACTAGAATTTACAGATGTATCTAACACAGTGAGCTTTATCGACTGTTCACTCACTGAATTTCTTAGTAAAGCTTTCTGTTCATTGTTAAAAGCTAGTTTAAATCAAAGTTCAGCAAAACAGATTTTGAAAATCTATCTTCACAGAGGTAATTCTGTACTTTGCTGTTAGATACAGTAACTGAAGAGACTTATTGGATGATGTTTTGTCTTAGAGAAAGAAGGAATTGCTATTTAAAAGACAGTTGTTCATTTAGGTGAAATGTATGTGACTAGAAGATTCTTCGTATTTTCCCAAAGTTTGCCTTATCTGAAGAGTGCACTGATAGAGCACTAGTTTTTTAAAATCACAATATTTAACAAGCATATTCTCTTTATTATAACTGTGTCTGGAATTATCTCCATTATCTGGAATAGTTTATAAATGTTGCCTATGCCAGCTGTTGTTGACTACATAGTCTTACCAGTGGAAGAAACAGCTCATGACTTCGAAGATGAAGGAAAACTTTGCTTAATCTTTAGTTTATTAACTAGACCATGGATCATTATATTGAATGTTTTGCAGAGGGGCAAAGAAGAAAATAATTCCTGCTTTCAATATCCTGTTTCAATCCCCTCCCCCCCCCCCCCCCAAGTTAATTGCTGTCTTTGGTAGTTTGAAGCCATACTCAAAAATTCTACTTCAACAACAGCCCATCACTTGTTTCCTTGATTTTTGAATGTGAATAATTTACCTTTTGGGAATATCAAAGAATAAGTCATCAACTTGTTAACATACAATTTTAGTTGAGAATTGATCCCCTGTGGATAGGTCAGTGTGGGAGAAAGCCCTATAGTAGCTGATAAAACAGATGAGTGGACAAGAGAAATTTTGCTTAATGCCAGAATGACATGAGGTCTTTTACTGCAGATGGGAAAGATTTCAAAGGCAGCAATGAGTGGTTCTGAGCTAACATTTCCCTGCTATAGAGCTATGGAGAAATCAAGCCTCATTTATGTCTTTTGAAACTTGTTTTCTTGAATGTTGTCAGTTTTGAAGTCTCTTCAACCACAGCCTGGGTATGGTATGTCTCTAATTCAGATTTAGCTCATTAGAAAATATTTTACCCACATATGTTACCCATAATAAAAAAAAACAAAATGGGGGAAAACATCCATCTCTGCTGTATAGGAAATCAAAATCTCAATTCTTAATTGCAATATAAATTTTTTAAACAGTTATGAGGACAAAGAACTCCATCAGTAGAATAGTGATTCATTTTTTTATTGCACTAGAAGAGAAATATCAGAGTTACATAAGAACTCTTAAATAAAGAGAATACAAAATTCACTTTTCTGAGCTCCCAGTAAGGATGCTTTGGTGGAATACTGCTCCTGGGAAACCATACTTTGTGTTAGATGTGTTTTGTGTGGTGGTTTGGGTTTGCGTTTTTTGAAGTCTCTGCATTACACAATAGGTGAATGCAGTGCTGGCATTTCATAAAAATATTCCAGTGAGCCAAAAAAAACATTATAAAGATTTGGTGTGGAGTCAGACAGGCTAAGAAAATGATTCCATATGAAGCTGCAAGTGGGAATGCAGCTCATCACTGAGCACTGTGCAGCAAAAGGGTCCCAGTTTGCACAGGGCACGATCCATATTTCGGGAACAGGATAAAAATAAAGATATTATGAAAATAATTCTTCTAAGGTGTTTATTTTGGATAAAATCATTTCAATTTGAAGTCCCACAGTGTAGCTATTCAACACACTCATATGTTTCTCAAATTTAGACCCAAATGTTTCATAACATTGGAATGGTTTGGGTTGAAAGGGACCTTTAAGATCCTCATTATAAGAGTGCTCCTCAGATTTTTTTTTCAGTCTAAAAACAGAAGTTGCAACCAATGACTTAATGTTTCAGTTATTTATAGGGTACCTTCTGTGTTTGATTTCCCCCACATCTTCAGTTTTCCCCTATGCAATATCTATAATCACCTGTTCCTTTTAATTTTTATTATCAGTTCTTTAAAGAAGTGAAGAGATTTAGAAACTGAGTAAAATGAATCATTTTATTCACTACTAATGGAGTACCTCTCCTGTGGAGATAGGCTGAGAGAGCTGGGGCTGCTCAGCCTGGGGAAGAGAAGACTCCAGGGAGATCTTAGAGCCCCTTCCAGTGCCTAAAAGGGCTTATAAAAAAAGGAGGGAGAGGGATCTTCTGTACATGCGGGTAGTGACAGAATAAGGGGCAATGGTTTTAAACTGAAAGAGAGAATAAGTTTAGTTTAGATCTTAGGAAGAAATTCCTTACTAAGTGAGTGGTGAAACACTGGAACAAGTTGCCCAAAAATGTTGTGGCTGCCCGATCCCTGGAAGTGTCCAAGGCCAGGTTGGACGGGGCTTGGAGCAACCTGGGCTAGGGAAAGGTGTCCCTGCCCATGGCAGGGGGTGGAACTGGATCTTTAAAGTCCCTTCCAGCCCAAACAATTCTGTGACACTATGATTCCAGGAGTGTAATATGATTTAAAATGTTTATAAATGAATATGACCTCAGTTTTGAATATTGTCCAAAAAGGTGTCACTCGTGGCATGTTGTCCAACTGCTCCTTGATCCTGCTCCTCTTGGCACCAAAGGGAGAGCGCAGCCCGATGGAATGGCAGTTGTGCTGTGGTGGGGTGCTCTGGGATATGTCTCTGCTGGATGCTGAGACATGGCATGGCTTGTGCAGCCTGTGGGTATCACAGCATGAGAGATATCCCTTAGGGCCCTGCAGTATTTGACCATTTTCTGTTTGAATTAAAACACTTAATTGTTCACAATTATACAGAACAACCTCTTAAGTGTATTTCAGTATTTTGTCTGGGGAGAAGAGGAGGTGGTGAAGTGAAAAAAAATGGGATATTTAAGATAATGTAAATTTAGTGTCACAAAGAAGTAAAGTATATTTTCATAGTGCAGGAGATCTGTTGCTTGTTTTGAGGTGAATTCCATGAAAAATTCGTTTAACAGCCTTGGTTTGTATTTCCATTTTGAAAACATACTAACTATATTGGCTGCCTGCAATCAAGCTTTTAAAAGTAGCTGCGCACTCTGTTGCTCACAGTTGGATTAACGTGTTCTTTCTGCAGTCCTGTCGATCCCATAAACTTGGTATAATTGCAATCATATAATAGGCAAAAAATCAAAGTAATCCCATGGGGAGGGAAAGAGGATTCTCAGACAAAACAAGCTGTTTGGCTTGTAAGCAGCTGGAAGCCTTTGCTCTAGCACATCTGCCATGTCCCCAGCATTACAGAGCTCCATGGTGTGCCTCATGTTCCTGTGACACCATGGAAGTGCTGGAACAGGGCTTTGCTAAGCATGACTAGACTTGAAATAACAGGATTGGTTTGTACCAGATTGACTACGTTGCAGGGGACTGTGTGTATTTCTCTTCATTTTCAAGGCACTGGATTACAAATTATGAAGTGCAACAGAGGGGGTGTGATGTGGAATTGGTGAAAAATTTGCTGCACTCTAAGAAACAAATTGGTGGTTGTGCCATCTTCTGACAGCTTTGTGCTACCAGGCTGGAAAAAGGTTCACCCACCATAAGCAACTTGTTAAAAGATTACTTTCTTACTGGGAATGAAAAACCAACAGCAGAGCAAGTCGGCTTCGACTTTGTTACATCAGGACAGATAAAGGAAGGGAATATGAGGGAATTAAATAATGAGATTTGACAGTTAGGACACAACTATTCGCAAACTATCTGCTAGTCCAACAGATTTTGAAATTCTTTGGTCAGAAAATCCAAAGCAATTTTGAAAAAGGCTTACAGAACCCAGAGTCATGCAAGACCCTCCAAGCCCAAAACGTATCATCAGAATTCTTGTTTGTTCAGTTGTTTCTCTATTAATGAAAGTTTTACAGAAATAAATCTGACACTTGGACAAGTCTTCAGCTGAATCTGGGTTGGACGTAGAATTGAAGCACTGAGGTTTGAGTGAAGCTGAGGCTGCCTCTTTTATTTAGAAAATTGTTAATGTATGGGCATAGCAAATGTGCCTGTAGGGGTCTGTTACTGCTGATGCACCGCCTGCTTTTTCGTGTTACTTTTCTGTCCATTTGAAACAAAACTAAACCTTACATCTGATCTGCCTGCTGTATTTCTAGAACATCATTACCTTACCTATAATAACTAAATTTTGTCCTACTTGTGCTTTTATACCAACACTTTTCTGGGTAATATTTATTTTTATCCTATTTGATAGACATAATAGGAAAAGTGACAGGTAGGATTATAAACAGGGGAAACTGGCATGTAATATTTTAATAAATATATATTTTAATAAAGTATTCATAACAATAATTTATAAAATATATAATAATACTATATAAAGTATTTATATTTCCCAAGTTTTTTAACTATATAACATGAAATAAATCTGATATTCCATTATTTTTGTGCATTTAATACTGTCAACCATGTTCCTTTATTCATTTAGTTTCAACTTGTGTCTTCAGAGATTATTTTTCTAACTATATGAAAAGCATTCTTTCTGCATAAGAGGAGAGAGGAGAAAGTTTTTCATAACTTCTGAATGCCTCCTCCACAAGATAGAAATGTTGTGTATACACCACAAGTATCTCCATGGAAGCGATGATGAGATTAGTGAGGTCACTGGATAAATCAAAACTTTAATGAATTAATATTTTGATTGCTTTTCAAGTTTTCTATTACTTATGTGTTAGAGACAGTGCAGGAGAGGGTCTGTTTATAGCAAGGATGTGTACAAAATACACATGTAAGCTGACATAACGGCATGTGGGAAATGTGTTAGTTTTTTCTGCGAAATGTTATTTTCTGATAATGGGATTTGAGCTGAAAGGGATCCCTATTATTGAAATAATGCATATCTTGCTTGCCTTTGCCAGCTACACTTTGTGAAGGTGCAGTGTGGTTGATCAAACAGGAACATGCCGTATGTGTAGGATTGAAACATGACCCATATCTGAGTTAGGGTACCTTCCAATAATAATGCTTTTTATTGTTATGGGATTCTCTGTCTCCTTTGAAAATGGTCTGTGCTCTTTAACCACTCAGTACAGCTTCAAGGATTTCTGTTGACTTTTTTTTCCTTCTAGAATTTGGGGTTTTTTTGAAAAGAAGAGGGAGATTTTTCCAGTTCTGAAGGGTATTCATCTGGCAGTCTCCTTTTGTGATATGACCCCCTGCAGCGCTACAGGCTGGGGGCAGAGTGGCTGGAGCGCAGCCAGGCAGAAAGGGACA
>JAWWLV010000024.1:18741656-18752776 GCA_035041135.1 Platyrinchus mystaceus
CCCCCCCCCCCCCCCCCCCCCCCCCCCCCCCCCCCCCCCCCCCCCCAAAATAACCGACAAGGAAAAAGTTAGATGAGTGCACATTTTTAAAAGGAGTTTCTGGTTTTGAGGCTTGTGGTGTTTGTTACCAATCTTGTGATGTTTGTTACCAATCTCTCGGCCAGAAGCTTGACTTTGTCTCACAATAAGTGCATGCTACTCCCAAAGGGATTCAGATCCACAGTCAGCTTGGGTTAGCACAGTTGGAAATGGACTAATAGAGCTCAGCAACCCAAGTCTGCGAGTGGCTGCAAATAACACTAGCTGTGTTCTCCCAGACCTGAACTGACATTTAAAGTTTCTGTCCCCAGAAACTAGAGATTTGGATTCATTTATGAAAGGAAGGTGTGCATTGACTTTAGTGGAACAGAATTAAGAAGCAAGTAAGAATTGGACTTGGTTTTTGAAATTTTCTTATTTAACAAACATTTCTTGAATAGTTCTGACCATATATTATAAATGTACTCCAGAGGAGAAAAAAACTCTTCTTTGTTCATTTCCTGAATGAACTCCAGAGAAGTGTTCATGAATTAAGTACAGAGTGTAAGTTTTCATGACCTGTAATTTGTGGTGTTAGTGACATCTTTGTGTTTTACAAATCTTTCACAGTGTTGTCATTGTCTGTTTTCCTAAATTAAACTTTTCACTAAAAAAAGTACAAAACTTCCATTATGAGAGAAGAACAAAATGAACTGAAATCCTTTGAAATCCTCTCCCATTTGCCCCAAATCTTTGCTGTAATGAAGCTCCAGCAATTCTTTTGTCCTACCATAACAATGTTTTTATTTCCTCTTTTGTTCCAGTTCTAGATAGGAGATATGAAGGGGGAGAAGAAGGGGAACCTGGAGGAGGGCCAGGAAAGACACTGTATAGAGACTGGCTTCTTGTGTAAGGCTTTAGGAACAATGGACCAAGGCTGCCCTAGTTTGGGAGCTTTCCCATCAGAGGTATTGTCATTGGTTTGGAGTAGCTGACATTCCTCCTAAGAGCTTCAGTTCTACTCCTTGGCTGCTGACAGATCTTTGCACATTTTTTGGCCAGGGTCTGTCTATCTATGGGTAGTTCTCCTGAGGCTTACCACCAATTTTCTTCTATTGTGGAGCTTCCACAGTATTGTGGGTTGCTGTAGCTGTGAGGTTTCAAAGGATCACGGGCAGTGTAGGTTACCCAGCCAGATTTCACAGAAATTAGAACCTACTTCTCTTTTCTCACCCAACTTCTCTAGTGCTCTCAGGAAGGAGAGGAATGTTTTTCCAAATTTGTACCTACAGAGCAATTAGACCAATAGACTTGCTTAAGAAGACTTCTCACCCCCAAGCAAAATAAATAAATATATATATGGAAGCTTCATGATGTGGTCTTGTACCTCAGTGAACAATCCCTTTGCTCCCTAAACACCATCCTATGTGAAGTTCAAGCAGTGTTTTGCTTTGAGGTTATAGTGTAGCTAATTCCCACATCATGGCTGCAGAGTTAAGCAGTGGAGGTTTCCTGAGGAAAGAATCTTTGCTTTTCATCAGTCTGCCTAGTTGGGCAGATTGGAGATTTCACAACTCTCACAATGTTGCTGGTCTCCCAGCGCTGGGGTTTTGTTGTTTTATGTTCCATCAATTCCCAAGAATCTGTTTTCTTTTTTCTTTAATTTAAAAATGAACACATCTGTTTTGTGGCTGTGTAAAAAAGACATAAAAATTTGAAGCTAAATGGCTCAAGGACAGAATTAATTCCAAATGTCATTATTTATAATAACCTGATTTTAATTTTGCTTCTGAAAAATTCAAGTGAAATATTTTCTGAGGTCTGTGAATGCGTAACACAGTTGTAGTGAGATATCAGTGTTACCACCTTACAATTGTTCATAGAAGTCAAAATAACTGATGGCAAGAAAACTCTCCAGGCACTGCAGCACTCTAATGTTGTTGTGCCTGGGTGTCTGTTCAGGGCAAACAGCCACAGAGCAGTTGAGATTTGTGTAAGCAATATAAAAGCAATGGTCTGTATCTGTTCCTTGGTGGAAAGGCTGAAAACCAATTTTTGACTGTCTGGGGAGTAGCGTAAAGAAGTCCCAAAGTCCAGATCCTGCTGATGCTCCAGCAGCAGGATCCCATCATGGCAGCTATGACACTTCCTTGCCTCTGTGCTCCAGCATCAGATGTGACATTCTGGGCGCTCATGAGGTTAGATACCCACAGTTTTCTTTCTGTTGAACTCTGGAAATCAGCACCCTGAATATAGATTTCTGTGCCATTAATAGCTCAAGGGAAGAGCCGATTTTATAATTTAGAAAAGCCAGTTAAAAGAACCATGTGTTCAGTTGCAGATTTTGGAGCCTTGGGCAGATCTTACTTTTCTCGTCACTCGCAAGTGATTAGTTTTAGGCACTTTCTGCCCAGTTACTGCAACTTTGCACAGGCAGGAGAGATGTGTTGCTGTATTGCTCCACCTTAGAGCTGGACTGGTTGTGCCATGGCAGAAAGGGAAGGGTCCTGCAGGAGCTACAGAGAGAGGAGTGATGTGTAAGCTAACTTAGCTTTGCTGCTAACACTGACTTTTCTTTTACGGGAAAATGCATCTAACTTGCTTGGGGAGTGTGTCATGGAAGGACAGAATGGAGAGAAGATGGGATCTGTCATGGGGCGACTGTTAAAAGGAACAAACTTTTCATATAAATAAGAGAATATTTCTTCTTGCCTTCATTAGCTTATCTTTCTTTAATGATCTATTATGGGTGGATCTCTATTGACTTTAATCCTCAGCCCTTGCCCAGGAATTTTTCACATTTCCTGTGAAAATTGGTAGAACCATAACTGCATCCAGAGTTCATCTGTACCAGGGCAGAGCAGGAGGAGAATCCCACATTCCCCGTTCCTGTATTTCCAAGTAGAAATTCTTTATATGTTGGATTCATCACTAAAAGTTACAAACATATCATCAAAGTCAATGTTTGATTTACTGCTGCTGATTTTGCATCATCCTGAAAGGTCAGAGCCTGTTCCATATTACAGGCTGTATTTGTAAGCCTGGCAGCAACAAAAGCATTATTTTTTGTTGTGACGAAATCTGTTAAAAATCTTTAAACCAAGAGCCCTGGAATCCCACCATGCTCTGTGGTTGGTGGCTTTGTTGGGTTTTTCTTTATTTCTCCACCTAAAAGCTCTGCATTTGAGCTCTCGTTACACTGAACAGACCAGGAAAGATGGAGGCTGAATTAGCAAGGCATGAACTGAGAGAGGAGGGGTGCAAAACGAAATAGTACAATTTAAGAAACAACTTAGAAAGCTGAAGTGCATTTTACATTTATGTGGTTGATCATTCTGAAGCCAGTTCTTAGCCCATATTCATCCAGCTACATCTTTATTATAATAAAGAAAATGTCTTGCTTGCTTTTAGATATTACCTTCCTCTGGACTAGCTAATTCTACTTTCCTGATGTGTATCAGGGCTTTCTCAAAGCAAAAGGTTAATTATATACCTGTCTTTAGGGGGTCAAAATGACAATATTGCTTACTTTTTAATATCTAGGTTTACTGGTCGCTGTTGTTACTTTATTAATTGGCCCTGCAGGCTAAGAAATTACTTCTTTTAATCTTGATTTTCTGTTTCATGAGGGGAGGTGTGAGAGCCGCTGGGAAGGAGAGACTTACAAACAAGTGGCAAAAGATTGCCATTGAGATAAAAAAGACCTTCACAGCAGAGGAGGACTTTATTTTTAGCAACTCTGAATAATGAAAAGAAATTATTATCTTCTTCAATTACGTATCTGTTCCCATTAGTTTCTTTCCAGCATTTTCATTGGTAGGAAGGGGCAGATTGGTGGCAGAAGGTTTTCACCTTTCTTGCCTGCTTGAGAGGAAATTATTTATCAGTATATAAAGCATAACAAGCTGGAGCAGCTGGAACAATGTCAGTAACTACTTACACCCTGAGAAAACATGCGCTGGATAAAAGTAAAACCAAGTTAACTCAGGGTATGTCAGGGAAAGTAAGAGAAAAGACTTCGCTGCTGCCCTAAGCCCCATAACAGTGCTGTGTTACCTCTGGTGCTCTTTGAACACACACTTTTTTCTGATTAAGTTAATAAGCTGAAATCTTCTGTAGCTTTAGCAGAAGCTCAAGAACTTGTCACTTGAAAGGAAAAGAAAAAGGAAAGGCCCTCATTTTGATCTGTATGTATTGTTGCTTCTTCCCATTTTTTTCACCTCCCTCTCCCCTTCCAAAAAAAAAAAAAAGAACAAAGAATCCTACAGTGTGCCAGTGAAAAGGTTTACAACTAGACCCACGTTATTTTACTACTTCAGGAAGCAGGAGATTGGAGCTTTATGTTTTCCTGGATTAAAAAAGTAGCCTTGATTCCCCATGATAGCAGACATTCTCAGAAGGATTTCTGTGTCCAGAGTATTTCTCCAAATGGAGTAAACAGTTTTAAGATAAGCAGTTTTTATTAAACATGGCAGGCATTTGGCTGACACAGTTTTGTGTTGACAGATGCCTTTGTGTCTCTTTGCGATGGAGAGAAGACAGATGTTCGTTCTCCTTGGCATTTAAGAAAGCTGTTGCTTAGCAAAATAAAATGTAAAACTAGACTGAACAGTGCAACTGTGAGCAGTGAAACTGGCAGGGCTACAAGCAAGAAAAGATTGAAAGAGTCTCATGTGACTGAAGTAGCTCTTGCTGGAAGTCAGTAACTGCTTTGTCACTAAGTAAAATTAGCCTATGGAAAAAGAAATTCTGTTTTTTCCAGCTCTGTTACAATATAAACGCGTGTCAGTGAATATCCATGTAAGACTAATCTTATGCTAGCCATTCTCAGCAGGCAGGAATGTCACTGGGAATTGATGCTGAAGAGATACAGCAGTTAGCAACTGTAAACCCCTCAGTCTGTGCATTGTTGTGTGATGAATTAGGCTCCTGATTGTGTCACAAAGAGTAGTATGAGATTGGTGGATGTAGGATGGGGATGGAGCCTGCCTTCAGCAGGACACCAGCCACTATGAGCACCAGAGGAAGAAGCAACCCAGGAGGATCCTGTACTGGGAGTGGTCTGGTGTTTGGTATGTTTTTGGCCCTGGTCCCACTGTCTCTCCAGGGTGGGTACATTGCAGAGGGGTGTACCTGGAGAGCTCTCATTTCTCTTTGAGCTGGGTGCTGTCCATGTTAGAAACCCTGTATGGAGACTTTCTGATGGTCTCAGTGAAGCACTTGGTTCCCCTCATCAGTGCCTCCGTGCTGGTCTAGTGAGAGCTGTCTCAGTGTTTACTGGTGTGGAAGCTCCTGAGGATCTTTCCACCTCTCATCTGCCTCTGGAGACACCTCCAGTGCTGTTGTCTTGCGTGTGACAGGAGAGCACCAAGGGAACACAGGAGAGCTTTGTCTGAAGGACAAGGAAGCTGCTGTGGGGCTGTATATAACTGGAGCTTAGAAAAACTGTCTCTCTTGTCTGCCTTATACCCCAGAAATGCACTTGAGAAAGCTGTTACACACAGAGAGGGGTAGAATGTTTCCATGGAAGGAGAGGTTTAAAATTATTAAATTTAGTATAGTTTCTATCATGAGCCGTTCTGGGATAAAATGTGTTTCAACACACCACATAATCCAGCTGTGAAAAAACTGTCTGCTAAGGGAAGAGAGCTGGAACCACGGCGTGTAATGTACTTGGGTCTGTACCCACACCAGATGAGACAGAGAGCACATCAGGAAGATGCAAGTGGTTTCCTATTTCACTGTTCCTCAAGAAGGATCTAAAGACAGTGTGAACGTTCCCCTCAGCCAAGCCTAAGAGAGCCAGTTCTGGTGAGTGCAGCTCTTGCTCAAATAACATTGAAAATACTTGGGATGTATTTTGCCAGGGTTAAGCAACTTGACACGCTGGCACAGTGTGTGGATACTGGAGAAGTCTTCATTCACAGCTCCATGGATCATGTCCTCCACAAAACGTCAAGAGTTAGAGCAGCCTGAGCAATGAGTGCTCCCCATCCTGCCACTGCACAAAGGCTGAAGGACACTTCTGCAGCTCTTCTCCACTGACTGATTTGGCCTCGCTGGAACAGCTGTTCCCACCCCCAGCAGTCCCTCACCCCTGGGAGTGTTCCCCCACTGCAGTGACAGTTCAGCTGTGATTTGGGAAACAGCTTCTCACTGGTGCAGTTACAGCCCCAGTCCATGATGGTGAGCTGGCTACAGCTGCGAGTTCTGTGCATGTGCCAGTGTGAAATCTGACTGTTGGTTGTCCTGGGATAAGTGTAGCTGATTTAGGAGCAGCTGCAGCAATTCCCTGCTGACTCTCTGCAGCCATCTGACTCTAGAGTGCCCTCATCCAGCGCAGACCCCAGTGGGAGCAACTCTGACCGTGGTACCATCTATAAATTCCCTTTGCTGCTGTGTGTGGTTTTAAAGGGAATAAACATTAAGGTCCCTACTAGGCAAGCCCACTTCAAGGATAGGTTAGTGGTCACCCACTTATCAGTGACACCATTCACTGGGGACACAGAGACATCATACTCATGTATATGGTATATATACACGATTATGTTCTGTTGTACCACTGTTGGGTCACACTAGCACTGGCTATCTCTCTGACCTCTGGATATATTTGTATGCAAAGGTAATTTTCACAACCAATCCGTCTTGAAATGCATAGAGAGGGCACTCACTGAACTGCGCATTAAGAGGGCATTGGTGGTCAGGTCAGTTATCTAAAATTATGGCTAAAATTAAATTAGCAAAAATATGCGTATATGTAGGGGTGAGATTGCAAAGGCACGGCTGAAAGTTGCCTCTCACTTAGCTCCTATAAAAAAGCCATTACAAACACTGCGGGACTTAATGAAATGTGTGTATATGGTCTGGTTGTGTGTGTATGGCCTACTTTCTCCTGGCCATGGTGCCACCCTCCTGTGCAGAATTCCTGCTTAGTAATTAGAAATATCATATGATAGAAAACAAAAAATTACCATTTTCTTCCTTTTACCATGTAGAAAATGTAACACATTGTAAGTTACTGACCTGAAAAACAGCGATGCTGCTTGGCTTGTCTCATGGATCCTCCAAAACTTTGGTGCAGGGATGACTTTTTCCTGAAAGGAAACCAGCTCCCCTTGGAAAGCAGACTTGTGAGGCTTGCGGGGCGTGTTGTCCTTGGCCTCCCTCCCACACACCCTCACAACATGGAATTAGGCCTCTTTCCACGAGAGGGATGTGTTTTAGATGTATTAAACAAATCGTTCTGGAAGTGGTCTCATGGAATCTCCCCCACCCCCAAGCCCAGCCATTTGACAGCCATGCCAGGCCTGCTGTGTTTCCAAACCGTTTAGGCCCCACTGCTCAAACAGGAACTTTATGTCTTGTTACTTTTAGGGGGTCCTCTTTTAATTTTGGAACCCCCTCTCATGCTTTCAGTGTTGAAAAGACCTCTGCAGGCTCTTGCCTGGTTCACCAAGCTTTCTCAAACTCAGGTAACTAGAACACTTGTTTTTAAGGATTAACCATCTTCAGTTGATGCACGAATGATCTGCCATTAGAATGCAACTTACCTGGAACACAAGATGGTGGATTTTGACATTTAAAATACAATTGTCTTCTCCCTGTTCTGCAGGTAACACTTGAAGAAGTTGAGGGACAAATGAAATGGAAGAAAATTGAAACATTGGTCTTTTTATGAATGGGGCAGAAATGCAGGACCACCTGGTGTTTTCAAAACCAGTCCCTGTTCAGGAGCAGCTGCTGGTGAGCTCCTCTAGGCCCAGCACAGCTGCTGGGGCAGCAACAGATTCTTTTCCTTGCTGAAAAGATTTTTTTTTCTTGACAAGTCTTAAAGGGACCCCTCCCCACCAAGCCTCAGGTGAGGCTATGGCAGCCTCTTCGGTGGGGTCACAGTCCTAAACAAGGGGGGTTCATTGGAAGGAGACCAGGACAGGACCAGAGGCTTGTTTCTGCTTCCAGCTCCGGAGGCATAGACACCAATTTCCTCTCTTGCCAGGCAATACAGAGGCATAAGAACACACCTGTGATTTAAGAGCACTTTATTGTTCTTTAAGGCTACTTTTAAGTACAAAAAAAAAAGATGGCCTGCCAAACCTTTTTTTTTTCCCAGGTGAAACAAGGCCACAAAAGAATGGTATATTACAGATTTACAAACACAGAGAGAATCGTTTAAACTGAACTGTAGATAACCTGGCTCTGTGAAGAAACTTCACCATGTCTTGTGATGGTGAGTTCAGTTTAGTGTCCTTCCACCTCCCCCCAACCCTTTGGCTTTCGTGACGTTGTTGTGTCCAATAATATATATTTTACTGGACATAGCACATTAAATCTTTATTGCCCTCAAATCCATTTACCTATCTCAGATAAGTAAATGTAACCTTTTAAAACAGCTATTATTGAAAATATTAGCTTTAAAAACATTATCTTGTGTTTACAAAGAAATATAGGAGTCACATTTTCCACAGAGTCCATCTACAGTATTAGTATTGACTGTTATACTGCTCAGTAGCCTCTAGCAATAACAAATGAGTGGCTATTAATGCTAATGCAGTGTCCTCATAGAATAACTGTGTTCCTGCACTTTTACTGTATTACAGACAAATCTACAACAAAAAAAAGATCAACTTTTTTCTCCAACCAAAAAAAAAAAATAAATGAATGATTACAATAAAGGAAAGGGAAAAATTAAATAGCTACATATCATTAACAAATTAATTGTTCCTCAAAAAATACCTACAAATTTCTCTGTACATTCTTTACGCACAGCGTAACGATGGTCTTAAACTTACCTATATAAAAAAGTGTTCTTTTAACAATCTTCCTACAGAGAGTAGGGTACTGAATGCCAAAGCAAGGAAGCATTGACTACCCAGTAAGATGGTAGTGAAATGTGTAAAACTGGGGACTTAGGTGTTGGGTTTGGTTTTTTTATTTTTTTTAAAGAAAACTGAGCAGCCACCTTCTCACCAAGAGTAAGAGCTAATCTCCTGATCTCTTTCTACCCTGCACCCTTTCCGAATTAAATAGCTTAACTTTAAAAAAAAAAAAAAGGCATAAAATAAAAGCCACAGTGGACCCAGTACTGTAACACAGTCCATAATACATCACGTATAGTTCATCTTCCAGCTAGTTCTCCCTTTCTACACTGAAGCAATCGTTTCAGGTAACCCAATATAAAAAAAAGCCCTAGTTGCAACTGTATTGGGAAGATGGAATGTATGGGGGAAAGTAGTTACACTTAACAAGAAAAAGAGAAGCTCTTAGAACTAGCACAGCTGTGGTTTCATGCCTAATTTCTAGTTAGTAGCTATTAATATAGCAAATGATAATAAATGCAGTAATACCTGTATAAAGTCTCTACTGGAGGAATGTTTGCTGCAACTTGGCATTGGTTTAGGAATAGGCTTAAGAAAAAGAAAAAAAAAAAGACAGAAAGAAAGATCATATGTCACAAACTGTAACAATCTGTTGTCCAGCCAAGATCCATAACAGTAGCAGTTCCTGCAGCTAGTTAAGGGTAGATTACACAGACTTGGTTTTAGGAAGCAAATCCCTGTGAAGCAGCAGTGCTGCAGACAGGAAGGGTCGCTGGACCTGCGCAGAGCTCAGCATCCTGTGCCAGCAGCCACCAGCTCCAAGGGTGGCACGAGGCCTGTCCTGAGGCTGCCCTCAACGCTGGCTGCTACTAAAGTGAATATAAAATACAAATACCATAGAGTACAACTGTACCAGCAGTAAGTATATCTAGGATTGTTACTGACAAAAATAAACTAATTCTGAAGAAAAGCTAATAAGTATTATGATTCTTACTGTCTATACATTAATAGATACCAGCTATTTTTCATAAAACATGCATCGTTAAGCACTATGGAACCCTCCAACCTCAGCTCTAGTCTAACAAACTGCAGTGTTTAGGAAAAAATGCCCGTGTTCTGTAAATTATGCAGTCCAGTTGCAAGCACTAAGCACCTGAAATCTAAAGAGAGAAAGACCTATAACCTGTATGAGACTTCCCCTTCCAAAGCTGTTTTGCTTTAAGAAAAATCAAACTGATAGAAATGTCATCCTTAAACCCTTTTTTCAGCAGTTTGCCCTCAAAATATTAGCCTCTTCCAGAAAGTTGCTGTGCAACTTCAGTCCTCCTCCAATAGTGCAAATCATACATAACAGTTCTTTTCAAGTATATACATACAAAATTACTTCACAGAGGGAAAAAAAAAAAAAAAAGCAATGTAAGCAAACCAGACAAATTCTAGTCTCAAGAAGCTAAGAAAAGCAAAAAGGACTTGGGTCAACCAACTAAGTGTAATGGCTTTTGTGGATTAGCGTGCATTATTTTCTTAAGGGGCAGCAGATTTGCATCAGAGGTTTCTTTGGTAATTGAGGCAGGAAAAAAGGATGCTACATCATATGAATCTTTATGAAATAGTTCCTGCTATCATCTTTAAGGGCACCCTTTTACAAAAAAGAAGTGAGTACACAAAAACATGTGTTGAAAACTAACCTCTCCTCCCCCAACACTACCTAAGCACTGTTCAAAGCTCAGTCAAACCATGCAAATTGACGGAGGGAACGGTCCTCTCCTCAGGAGACCACGGAGGGTGAGTGATTATGACTGACCATGTGGGACGAAGGGGAAGACTGGCCCCGCCGCGACGCCGACTCGGGGCTGCTGGAGACTCCGTCCTTGGCAGCCTTGATCTGCAGCCATGTATCCCCGAGTGCTTTGGCAAAGTGGTCATCGACTGACCCCGTGATGGACACCGAGTTTGCCACTGGCTCAGGCTCCTTGTAATTCTTGCCGAGGCTCCGGCGGAAGTGCTCTTCCACCACTGGGTCACAGGCAGTGGTGGCTGTGGGGAAAGAAGGCACAGGATGTGTTAGAACCCTGGCACCGACTGCTGGATCCACAACCCACATTTTCTCCTGTTTTTCTGTCACAAAACACAGAATGGTTTGGGTAGGGAGAGACCTTAAAGCCAATCCCATTCCACCCCCTGCCATGGGCAGGGACACCTGCCACCAGACCAGGTTGCTCCAAGCCCTGTCCAACCTGGCCTTGGACACTTCCAGGCATCCAGGGGCAGCCACAGCTTCTCTGG
>JAWWLV010000024.1:18752848-18764691 GCA_035041135.1 Platyrinchus mystaceus
CTTGGACACTTCCAGGCATCCAGGGGCAGCCACAGCTTCTCTGGGCAACCTGTGCCAGGGCCTCCCCACCCTCACAGAGAAGAATTTCTTTCCAATATCCAACCTAAATCTACCCTCCTTTAACTTAAGGCCACTTGTCCTGTCACTACAAGCCCTCATGAAAAGCCCCTGTCTCAGCACAAAGCCAGGCTTCATTACATATTTAGAGGACTGTTAGTGAATGGGGTGGGGAAGAAGAAATGAAAATGAAGAAAAGTAAAAATGGAGTTAAGTATTTTTGCATTTCTGTGACCTGCAACAGGTGAACATTTTATATATAATTATATTCTCCCTCAGCCTACTAATAGTTACAGCCCCAATTCTATGGAAACCCTCTCCTCAAACAATAACATAGAACTTATATCTATGCTTAAACAGAACCGAAGATGTAAATGGTTCTTTCAAATCAGGTCCCAGTCAGGTGTGAGGAGCCCTCATTCTAAATTACTACATGCCAAGAGCTGACCTCAGGGTTTCATCTTACTTCACACACTTGTGCTCGGAGCTGTCAGGAAACTAAATGAAATCATTACCTTTGCACTGGGTGCATTAAACTGATGTAATACTATTAAAAAAGGAACAAAGAACCTGAAAAGACAGGTTTTGTACAGTAATTCCTCAGACTAAAGATGAGAGAGCTGCAGTTTTACATTTTAGAAACAGTATCTGTGTGTCTAAATGAGAATTATCTTTCAAAAAGCACTTGGAACTGTCAGGATACATGGCACTGACATCTCTGCTACAGCAAGGCTTGACTGATCCCAAAATAAACATGAGTGTCATGCATAAACCTCTTCACCTGACAGGAGACAAATCTTTTCTGGAAACATTTACCCTTCTTCCCAAGCCCATTTAAGTGCAGCTGGGGTTTCCTGCAGCTCTCCTGAGACCAGTAACACCAGTTTGTGAGAAAACTTGTAACAGCTGAGGTCCCTATTGACTGATTTGGTCAAAAGTCTAACAGCCTCCTTCGGCTTCTAATTCTAGTTAACACTTCAGCTTCTTAATCTAGTTATCGATAATACACTGAGCTTTACACAATCAAAAAATACTGCTACTAATAATACCCTACTATGGACTTCTAGATTCCTGCCTACATCACACTGGTACTGTTCCATGGACACGTCCTGGTTGACAAAGCCCCACTGCCAAGACCTTTCAGGAATGCTGTGTGTTCAAGCTCTGCCTCAGCAGGTAAAGGACTTGAAATGAAAGAGCTGTGCTTCCCCTGGACTTTCCCACTCTGCAGTGGGAGAGAGTGAACAGAAACAGCCCCAGGTTTCCCAGCAAGTATTGCCTGAACAGATTTCATGAGAAGTACTAATTGCACAGAAGGCAGAAAGTTAAAAAAAACTTCCTGCTTGGGTTGCTGTAGCAACTGCCCTCCAAAGCTTTTTGTGTTATCCATGCAGAGCTGGGTGGAGGGTATGGGCTTTGGAAGAGTATTTGTAGCTGCAGCAAAGATTTTTGCGACTGCAGCTGAATAGTAAGAGTGTAAAAGAGTGGCTATTGAAAGCACCTAAAATATGGTTTCATGGTTGGATCTGCTGGCCTTGGCTGCTGTTTGTCAGATGGACTAAAATAAACATAATGACTTATTTGTCTGTGTGGGGTGTTTGGTTTTTTTAAAGCAGCTTTTCAAAACAAGAAGAAAGAGCACCTCTCTCCCCTCTTACTTTGAATTGGTACTTTCTTCAGTGGCACAGGATTGATGGTTAGAAAGTGCATGTCTGGGGAGCAGGGATACAAAGAGGTGTCCACTGTTTCACCTCTTTTTTTTGCTGTTAATACATCAGTGCCTGCACAGCTAAGGTTGGTGAGACCATTCTGTTCTCCTGGAATTCTGATGAGGCTGTGGGGAGTTCGGAGATGTCACTTACTGCTGGAGGGTCTCCTGTAGGCAGGCCCGGACCCGCAGCCGCTGTGGGCGATGGGGCAGTGGGAGAGGTTGCAGTTCCGGTTGTTGGCAGAAGCACAGGTGATGACAGAGGGACGGTTCTGGTGGGAACAGAGAGGAAAGCTGTCGCTCACTCAGGCAATCAGCCCCAGCTACAGTAGCACCAACTGAACCATGAACTATCCAATTCAAGAGAGCACATTAAACCCCCAAATATTCAGCTTTAAAAAAAAAAAAAAATCCACACTTTATTTCCATAATGGTGGAATTTTGGAATTTAAGTGGTGAGCAGCCACACAGAAAAAGGGCAGTGTGAAAGCAAATCATTACAAGCTTTAAAATGATTTTACAGCGACTGTTTCAACCTCACAGACATTCCATATGTAGCACTAAATGTCAACACATTAAATGTTTGTTTCATCCTATGGCCACACATCTGTGTCATTCCAGGACTCAGAAGGGCTTTGCAGATTTTACAGGTTTTTGTCATCTTGGTGTTACCCAAGTTATAGTGTAACCATTGTTCATGCAGAAGTTGAGTTTTCCTAGCTCTAATTCTGTATTCCATATTGCAGACACAATGCAGTAAGCTCACAAAATAAGTAATACGAAGAGCTCCTGAGCCAGTCTTGACCACAAGACTGTTGTAATTAATCTGCTTTCCAGCACTACTTAATTAACATCATCTTTTTTCATTCTCAACACATGCAAATTCCCCAAAATCTATATTACATCATCATAGCTCTACCATCTATACTTTGTACAAAGTGTAAACATAAAATATTCTTTTTATAGTTGTTTACTATGTAGATGTTACATTGAAACAAGGCCTTGGGAAAAGAAATGTCCCGGTTTCTCCAGGTGGCTGAAGGGAAAGAACACAGGTATTGGAATAGATTTGCTTTGCATCTTTGGTATATTTTCTGATACAAAGAGTCCATTATACTCAATGCAAGCTAATTGTTAAGTTTTCAAAAAAATTAACAGAATTGATGTAATTTAACTTCTTGTCCATTTTACGAATCCGTGAAGCAAACCCACAAAAATCACTGCATCACTCTCATACAAGGTCAGTGGGGAAGGAAGGAGTTTTCCTTGTTTGGTGGTACTTTAGGCAGAGTAAGAGCAAGACCAGTAAAGTCTTGCTCTTACCAGTAAAGAGCAAGACCTGTAAAGTAAAGGAGCTGAGCTTTTCAGGGAGGTTTAACACCATTTGGCAGGACACAACAGAAATTTTACACAACAGGCTAGCTACATCTCACTGCACTGACAAGAAAGTAAAAAAAAAAGTAAATAAAGGGAAAAAAAAGGAAGTATTTGATTTTTTGTAAGCATTTCACATGTGGAAGTATTTATTTTCTATAGGGACCAAGATGACCAAGACCAACACTCTTCAAAGTGTTTTTTGAGAAGGGTATGTATGCTAATCTTTTCAAAAGAGTATTTTGGACATGCAAGAGGTGGGAAGTAGAGAGAGATGGGTAATAATGTCTCAGGAATTCATGTGCCAACACCACAAAGGATCCAAGATGCAGGATAAGGCATCTTACAGAGTCCCCTGCTATGACTCTGTGCGTATACAGAGCACTGAGCAGAATACAGACACTTGTATGAAAATACTGAGAACAAATTGAGAATTTAGTACCAATGAGTACAACAGAATACTGAATAACCCTGCCCTGCTGAAAATAAGAAGGAAATTTTTCCCCACCTGTTTATGAGAAACAGAGTAAGATGAAATCCCATTCAACATGATAAGGTTAAAAAAAAAAAGCACAAAACCAAACAATGAATCATCAACCTAAGGTTTCTTTTTATCACTAGACTTTTTATTTTGTATGATTTCTATTCTGTTATCTTAGCAAGGTCTTACCTCAACATCCTATTTTCCCAAGAAAAATGATTGTAATCTAATTCAAACCATCAAAGATAACAGGAGAGAGAAATCCAGTACTGGGCAGCAGGAATCAGCCCAGGTCAGAGAGAATGTCAGTGGTGCAGCTGCTGAGCAGGGACACAGCAGTAATGCTGTCAAAGGGCACCAGTGTTGTCACTGGAGCCTGTCCCTTCCTCCTCTGTCATCACTGATAACCAAGAGCAAGGAACAGCTGACCTGCACTGAACAATAGCTCTGCAAGCCACTGCCAAGGGGTGTGAGAGAGCAGCAGTGCAAAGTCAGGGGGTTTGGCATAGCAAAATGTAAGGGACTTGTGTACACAGCCAACCCACGTAGAAATCTACAGTGAATGGGAAGTTGATGGCTCCAGTGAAAAGCATGTGAAAAACCATCTACTCCAAGTGTTCACCCTACACAGGGCATCACTGTAGGAGGGAAGGAAGGAACGATGGATTTGGGTACATGGGCCAGTTTCATTTCTCAGTGCTGCAGCTCATCACAACTCAATTCTCATGCTTTGCCTCTCCACTTGTAAGAGGGATTGAAGTGAGTCTGACACTTAACTGTTCTTGTAGAACCTGCATTGGCTCACTGTCAGCACTTCTAAAGCAAAACAAGTGCAGTGTGCAAGAAAGTCAAAAAACAACCAGCCAACAAAAAAAAAACCCTTCAACAACCACTCCAGCATATGGAAATAAAGTATAAAATAATCAAAAATAATTACTTGGCTTTAGGAAAAGTCATTATGACTTAGTGACACAACACTGCTCTGAACAATGCAGCTTCTGGCTGGCTAAAAAAACCTAAGATCATTCCAGCTTCTTTCACCTGGAACATTGAGTGCAAAATTTTCCCTTATGCCCTTTTTGTCCTGCACCCGTTTTTTCATTAGTCCTAGTGGGAGAGAGTCGGGACAGAGAGGAGGGGAGCACACATGGATCACCAAGAGGGGCACAGATGATACCCTCTACCTGGAAATTGCATCAGTTATTGCCTAGCAGGTACTGGGGCTTCACTGAACCACACACTTTGCATTCCCAATTAAAACACATGTGTCAGGGAAAGCAGAAAGGCCAAGAAATCTTGACAGATACATTTACGCATCAGTGATATATTCACATTAAACATGATGAGCTGTGACATTTATTGTGTATTTTTAAAAAACTTTTTGCCTGGGGAATAGTATCTCCTATCTATTGTAATTCACAAAATATTCTGCTTACATCTGGGAGTCTTCACTGTGTCCACAGCCAGCACTCTACACCCACAGAGCTCCTGCCAGCCCGTACCTGCTGCCGTTCCACAGAAGTCAGTGTTGGTGTGATGCCGACTGTCCTGGTTGCATCCATGCTGGTTTTGGTCAGTGCTAGAGGTTGATCCATGCTCAAGCTTGGGATTGAGGCGTACATGTGATTGGCATGAAGGCTCATTGTCGGGGCAGCTGCCCTCTCGATGGGGCTGCGACTCCTCTCCCGGTGCTCCTTCCGGTAATCCCCGTTGGAAGTCTTGTTTCTAAGGCAGGAAAGAAAAAAGGCCTTACTGTTGTTCCAAGATGTTCTGAGACAGGCAGCATTAAATCCCTGTAAGAAACACCAGGAAATGCACTTTGCTTGGGCTGCGGGAGGTACAGAATCAATCCCTCAGCGAGGTACCCCTGGTCTATCCAGCCTCCTCCCTGCAAAGAGAAGCCAATCATCCACATTTGCAAGCTCTGGCAGCCAGCATTTTTCTTCAGCGTAGAATTTCTTCAGATACTCATTCAGATGCACTGAGTTAAAGTAACAACTTTTTTAAGATCAGACACCTCCTCATTTACCACACTATTAATCCCACTCCCTCTCCTAACACTGCTATATTCTTTAAGCACTGCTGAAGCCCAGGGAAAGTTTATTCTGCTGAAAAGACATGGTTGGTATCAGCTAAAATGCAGTGAGTCAAGGCAGCAAGCAAAATCTTCAGAGCAGAAAATGAAGGAAAAGCAAACTACACTGCACTTATCTCAGAATCATTTAATTACAACTGCCTATCATTCACTGCAATGGAAATAAAGCTGAGTTTGTATCTTCGGATGAGAGACTTCAGTTTCCATACAGCAATATAATTGTCACTAAAGGCAGACCAGTGACTCAAGGGAAAGGTACTTCACTCATCACCAAGGGAAGTGTGGGTATCACTGGCAGTCTGGAGAGTACCAGTGTTGTAAGAGTTCACACACTTGCAGGGACTGGTGACTGAGTGTCAAACTGCAAACTCCATCAGTCCTTCCCATAGCAAACCACCAGAGGAGAAAGCTGGCTTTGTGGAAAATAAAACCTGTCTTCAGAAGATTCTTGAAGTTCTAATGAAGTGTCCTATGTGTCCTGTGTATAAGTGGGTAAAATCCAAAGTGGTTTTTCCCGCATTTTTTAAAGCATATCACAGCAAATTAATATGCAGGAGCAACCTTTAAAAATGCTGATGAATATTAGGCAGAGACAGAAAAAGACAGTTCAATACTGAAATAAGTTACAAGTTCAAAAAGCTAATTCCTGTTTCAATATTTGAGAAAGTGTCTCCAAAAGGAAGGCTGAGGGGAAAAATGCCCTGCCAGTCAAGGGAAATAAGGGACCCCTAAAACACCCGAACAGGGTGTGGTGATGTCCCATGGTGATTCTGTCCTGGATCCTGGCCAGTCTTAAATCTTTTAGCCTCACCAGCATCCTGTGGCCACGGATTCCACAGTCTAAACTACATACTTTGTTAGTACCTTTTCTTCACGGGCTCTTTCTGTTTCTTTTTAACCTAAAATCTGGCTTGGTCTGCTCTTGCCCTGATTCTTTTTTAAGGAGAGAGACAAAGGCATTGCTCCCTGCTCATCATCTTCATGCCACTCCCAAGTTCATCTCTGTTCAACAACCTTTTTTTCCCAATGTAATACTTTATTCAAATAAAACCTGTTCCCATATCTTTGTGGCCCCTCTCAGGTAAGAGCTAGAAAAGTGATCATCTTTCTGGAGATGAGGATCCAAATCTCTGCTGTGTTGAGAAACTTCTCACAATTCTTCAGTGCTATAGTTTAGCTTGCTCAAGAGTCGTGTGGTTGTACAGAAATCTGCTATTGCTGCCTGAATCAAATTTCGTTTATTGTGGTAAAGATAGGGTTAATATGATGTCAAGCAACCAGTGACTTGAGAACCTCAGGATACAGCCCACAAGCAGATTTCCTTGGCATGCTTAGGAGGGAACAGCCAACAGCATAACAATACAATTTGTAACGCTTTGCAGGAGCAGCACTCAGCAGGAAAGTTTGGAATTGCAGCGCTCTGAGCTAATGACTGATGCAAATGTGAGTTAATGGCAGCACAACGGACTCTATATTTAACATACAGTAGCCTCCTCTTGAATTACAGTACGGAAACAGCTCCTGGATACAACCAAACCCTCCTGCCCCACCCCAAGGAAGCAAGCGGGGAACTTCAGAAATAGCACAACAGACATGAGATATCCTGGGAAACAGCAACATGAAAAGCCATGGCAAAAATCACTGTTTAAATGAAGGCTGTTTAGGGATGGCTTGTTCTTCGTGCTGCAATCTTTGGTGGCTGCAAGCCAAATTCTTACTTTTCAACAAAATATTATCTAGTCTACTACAATTTAAATGACCATTTGGAGGCTGCAAAACCACCTACAGCTCCAGCACATTCCTACTTTTCACTCCCTCAAAGAAAAGAACAATCTCTGTTCAGAATTTTTTTGTTTTAATAAGCACAAGTTGATTTTCAAGGGAAAAATTTAGTTTCCTCCACCAAAAATACTTGTAAAATTAGGCAAAAAATGTAGCTACACCAGTTGTTTGGGGGTTTTGTCTTATAAAACTCGCTTTTCAACAGCTTAGTGCTGTATTTACTGGGGGGTGGGGCTGTCGAGTGACCACTGATGAACAAACTTACTGAAATTCCCAAGCAAAATAAATTTTCCATTTTACACAACAGCACCTATTTCACTTATCCTCACTTTAAACGAAAAGTCACAACCCTAAATATGGGTGAACTGATAGTTTTGCTGCCCCCCAAAAACCCAAACCAACAAAAAAACAAACAAAACCCCAACCCTAACAAAAACCAAAACACAAAAAAACCCATCAACACTTTACTGCAAAGGTTTTTGGAAGGGACCAAGAAACTGGGCAATGGGATCAGCCTGCTGCCAGGAACAAGTACAGCAGGCAGACTTTCCCTAAAGACATTTAAAATTATTATCTCAGCAATCTCAGCAGCCCTTTCTGTAGGCAAATGATGCCCTCTTCCTAAATTAGAACAACTCCTCTTCTGGCCAGGGAACTCCACTCTTCAAAGATCCTCTCCTCAATTCATCTACCTTCAACTATATAGTCTTTGCAAAAAAAAGAGAAAAATCCCTGAAGCTTCTACTTCCACATCAGATATTATTTCTTCTGAGCCCAGCTGGAAATGTTACAGCACCTTGTAGAACAGTAACATGATAGCTCTGCCTTTGTGAAAATACACCAGCATTTGTTAGTCCCTCCTATTTAAATATAAGCAGCAAATCCTACAGATATCTGACTCCACTTGTAAGACAATTGTACTTAAAATTACTTATAGGGTATTCATTAATTTCCCATTATTAAGTAATTATAGTTTAAATGACACTTTAGAAATAATTTTTTACTAGAAATGCAATATTTCTTACCATTTTAAAATGATTAATTATTATTAATGAGAGAAGTCATTTTTGTTTTTGCTATTAGACTTTATCTGAGGGGGCATCAAAACTGCATGTGTTTGATGTAATTTCACTGAAGTCCATTAGCTTAAACATTCCATATTCACTGAACAAGGACAGATGCATCTCTTAGGTCAAACAAACAAGCAGAAAATTATAAAGAAGGATTTCTGACCAAGGTTGAAAAAGAACTTAAAAATATATACTAGAAATAAAACCAGCTGTCTAAACAGCTTTGCCATGCCCAGACTCCACTTTGTCTTAAAAACCAGCATATGCAACCCTGGACTCCATGTGCAGTGGGGTAAATGCCAGTGCAACTCCACTGGTTTAAAAAATAGCAATTCCATCGTGAGACCATCAGTCATACCCATCACGCTTCCTCCCTGCTAACACAGGTAATTCCAGCTACTTGCAGGGTTTTTTTAGCAAAATTACACACAATTCCAACCTAAAATTAATTTCTCCAACACTTGAAAAACAGACAATTGTCTTCCATGTTGCTTCCCAATGAATCATAACCCGGACTCCAGCACTTACCAAGCATCATGTGCTCGGGTGGATGTCATACCAAAACCACACACATCCTGACTGGAATTCTGCTGCAGTCTGGTTCTAAAGAAATTTCTAACTGAAAGCAATGCTCCAGCCCTCCTCAGAACCAGCTCAAAGGTACTAAAATGCATTGTTTGCATTTTTTGCTGCAGAACCTTTAGTCGCAGCTGTTCTGTCCGCTGGCACAGAGTGGTGGTAATTCACTCTCCCCTACAGGAATAAGAGAACTCTGCCAGCTGCTTAAGGAAAAGGGAAAAAAGAGGCCCAGCGAAGGGGACAGTTTTGCTTGCACTCACTTCCAGCCTGCAGATCCTTAAGGAACAGTTGCCAAAAGCATTACTGCACCTCCAAGAGAAGAAATCACACTCTCTTTGGCAGAACTGGAGCTCTGACTTGAAATGGTTGTACAGAGGAGTGTGTTTCACTTGCACAAAGAACAACTATGTAAAATGTTTTCTTTACACAAACACAATGCTTAAGAGCAAACTTCCATTTGTGTAACAAGTCAAGTATGATTTAAATATTTTAGCGTCTTTATAATATTTGTTTTCTAACATCTTTTACTGTCTTTTTTCACAAATTCTGAAGTCTGAAAGAGGACAACTGCTTTTGTTAAAGACTACTTAAGGATTTATAATCCACTGATACTGAATATCTGCTCCAAATGACGGGGATCATTTCCTGCATAGGTATCTACTTTTATCTACATTACTTGTGTTACTGTGAGGTGGGAAAACCAGAATTTAAGATGGTATTTCAAAATACAATGATGTATATGCATAGGGAAAAATGCTGAGTGTTCTTTACTCAGATTTTTTTAAGCAAGCTGAATTCACTAAAAAAACCCCCCAACAACCCAAATAAAACCGGAAAGTAATATCACTTTGCTCTGTCAGCCAATTATCTGAAGTATTTATAACATGAAAAAATACTCCAAACAGCCCAATGCCCTCTTCAAACCACATCTCCTCTGAATGGCTGTCATCTAAATATATAAATACAGATTTTCCCATTCAACTTTATTAACTTTATGCTTCGCAGTTCCTTCAAGTAGCCTTTTCCTTTTATGGCTCAGTACTCCATTCCAAAAAGCCTTCAAAGAGGCAACTTGCAGAGATCATTGTTTTTACAGGAATCACTCCTGCCACAGGACCTGGACACATGAAAGGGTTTCCCAAGAAAGTTAATGAATGTCCTCCCTTTTTTGCCACTGCTGATATTTTAACATTATCTGTACAGTATCTTCATCCCTGGAGGAAATCTGGCCAAACTAAAGCTCATGTTTTTGTACCAACACACAGGTCAAGCTGGCAACTGCTCTCCCAAGAAGGCCTTTCTGGAAGCAGCACTGGAGCATCCATGTCTCCTGCTCTGGTCGTGCTGGGGCCAGCTGGCTACAGAGGGCTCTGGCACGGAGGTCTGGCCTGGCCTGGAGCATCCTGCAGTCCTTTGCCCATGCCAGTGTGGTTTAACAAGGACAGAAAGAGGCAGCTGAGCCTTCACTTTCTGCCTCAGGCTACAAACCACTCCTAAGAGCCACCCAGGATTTCAAGCACTGCCTCAAACTTCTCTGGCCACCAGTAATTAAACTTAACTCCTCCCAGAAAAGAGCTTTTGTTCTTTTGAATTTTTAACTTGAGCACCAGCCCCAGTCTGAAAAATTAAACATCATATTTATACAAGTTCTCTCAGAGTCCAAATCACACATGCACCAACCACACCAATTTTCCCTGCTCTCCCCACTCCTCTTTAGTTGGAATTCTGCAGTTCCTTTCCTTAAAAAGTTTCAATTAATGGTATTTTTTCAGCTTAGTGCTACAGCTAATCAAAAGACCTTTGAAATGAGAAGTGTAAACCATTGAAAATAACAAATAGGATAATTTTACATATAAACAAACACAGGTCAGACTTTCTATATTTATTCTCATCAAAACAGGATTTTCAGAGATAAAATTTCAAACAAGATTGTCCCTTACAAGTGGAATCAACAAGGAGGACAGATTTCACAGTAATCAATAATAAGCTGTGAAATGCATAAAGGAGCGTGCCATTACTGCCTGCACCAAGCACAAATTTTCAGATACAGATGAGCTTCTCTTCCTGAAGGCTTAATACTCACAAGTATGAAAGAATGCAAGAGAACCACATGATGTAAGAACTCAGTCCAAAGCCAAACCCACAAAACTGAAATCTAAATCAAATGTACAGTAAAATCAATTAGCACAACCTCAGATCCTACTTATTTTCTCACAGGAATTTTTTCTTTAATATTTGGTCATCTTTGCTCCAACACTCATAGGATTGTTTTAAAAGGTAGCACTGGTTTCTTCATAAAAGTAATCACTCATTCCATCCACAAGTAAAACTTTTCATTAAATGAAAAGTTACATTGCTGCTGGAACACGTGTACGTGTACAATGCAGAAACACTGACAAAGTTACCTCACTGCAATAGGTACAGGCTGCAGGTTACCTGTAATTCAACTTTGATATGGTTTGGAGCTGGCTCCCTGCCAAGTCTCCAAACCCCACCACAAGAAGTTCCCCCCCCTGCAAACCAAGGGAGAAGAGGGGAATAAGTAAAAAAACCAAGAGAACCGAAACGAGAGACAGCTAAAGAAATATATATATAAATATATTTACTTATATACAATTATATAAGTAAGTAAGTGGCCAGTCTTCGCGAACGAAGATCTGGGAAAGGTGTTTTTACCTTTCAAGCCTGCGCAATGGA
>JAWWLV010000024.1:18764791-18796355 GCA_035041135.1 Platyrinchus mystaceus
GTCGACAAGGCCTTACCAGGCCTCGCTCTCCACCCCGGCAGACTCAACAGCAGGGAAACCCAAACCTCCAAAGCCGCTGGAAGCAAAGAGAACAAAAGCCTCTCCTCCTTTCCTCTTATACCCCGGCTTATGTAAAAATCAGTAGGGAATATTGGGTAAATCTAGGCACTTCCTTGGCTACAAACTGGTCACCAAGGAAGGCCCAGACCAAACTACCACAAACTTTCAAAAAAAAGGGGGAAAAATTGCTCACTAATCTCTCTGCTCTGCACCACTACTGCCTGTTTGCTCAACCCCAAACCTACTCCAGCTCCTACATTTAGGTTCTCATTTTTCTTGGTACACCTGATGGCTCATTCTAAAGTTCCATAATTTTTTGAAAAAATTAAACCATACCTGAGATGCAAACAACAAAATTTTAACACATAGTAAATATCCAGAAAAATTCTGAAATGGTGATGTCATTAATTCTGCTGAGGCAGCTGTAGATATGAATTAGCCTGTTAGGAAAATTAAATAAATTTTAACAATCATTACTTGTTCAAAAAGTGGAGCTAGAACAACAGAAAATTCCAGCATTTCAGTATTACCACAGTAACAAGTGTCCAGGTATAACTGGTTATTGCAGTAAGCTTAAAAAATTTCATAAAATGTACAGTGATTTCTGGAGTATAAACATAATCCTATTTCACATCTTCAAAGTTTTGTTTAACTCTTTCGAGGTGGGAACCAACAGCTGAGTATACAGCTGCCATCAGCTCTGACTTATTTTCAAGGATTGAGGACAAAAAGTATTCATCCCTTAGTCAAAGAGGAAGAACTTTCTGGTCCTCTAACCTGCAAAGGGGTATCTCTGGCTTCCCTCTCCCAACTCTGCCTAGGAACAGCACAGTTCTTGGGAAAGAGACAAGACAAGTAACTAACCTTTGAGATTTATCTGATTCAGCCACCCCTCCATAACTCCCTCTTGAAAGAACAACAGTAGCTTCAGTTGCCTTTGGAAAATCCTGCACAACACACTAGAAAAATGCATAACGGACGAATTATTTCTGCCAACTGTGAAGAACAAAAGACAGAAGAGTTGAACATCTGGGAAGCTGAGAAAGGCACTGCAGAGGATGTGGTCTGTCTTTATGAGATGCTGCTACTACAGTTCTGAGAGCACTTTTTTGGAAGGTAGTTTCAGTAAAAGTGCAAAACTCAGACACATCAAAAAAACTCAGACATATCAAAGCATGCCAGAAACTCAATCCTACAGCTGTCAGTCAGGACCCCAACTAAGATTTCATTTCTATCTCAAAAGTAAACTCTAGAGAGTCACCCTAGTAGCCGGGTACTTGGAGGCACAATAACCTTATTCTGAGACAGTCAAAGCTGGTGAAGCAGAGAGAGTCTGTCAATGCTCACTTCTGGACAGCAAGGCAGGGTAATGCAGATACTGGGATCAACAGAATAGGATCTAGAAAGGCAAGTCACTGCTGGAAAGGAAACTAAAAGTGTTTGTGCAGAAATCTGAATTGTTTCAAGTCCATAAGGCACTATGAATGCTTGAAGGGGAGAATTTCCAGAAAAGCAAATGATAAAAAAATGAGGTTAAAGAGACATTCCAAACTTTCCCTGAAGTTTCTAACAAGCAGGAAGGAAAATCTGGTAGCATAGGGAAAGAGCAAAGAGGCTTCCACGCAAACAGCTCAAAGGTCAGAGGAGTTACTGGAAAAATTTAGAGGCAGCTGTAAAGGGATTCATTTGTACCCACTGCATTGTCCATCCAAACACCTCTGGCAGACATTTCCTCCCACATTCTACCAATTCATGAGCTGGGTCACGTGCAGCTTTTATAATTCAGCCATATTAACATCCTTTTGAAGTTCAACTTGGCACATGCAACAAACCTTTTATACCGAGTCACTGGAAAATAACGTAAAAACTATTTATGATCACACAGAGAATACCAAGGGCCAATGTCAGAGAAAGGCTGCAACAGAAAATACAGCAGTGGGTCATGTCCCAGTGCAGCAAGATCAGCCACATACATATGTGCTCAATACTGCCAGGGTGCATCAGTCTGTTCTACAGGCTCTGGGAAAACTCTCTGGTGAAGCTGTGCAGGACTGTCAGAGGAAATAAAAAATGGCAGTTACATTTTCTTAGAGGATTCACTGGGCTATTCCTCACAATATCTTCTACTTTTTTTTATTTGGGAAAAATATTTTTGTTCATCACTCAATGCCTGTCATGGAATTGTTTTTGTAAAAGTGGGCACCAGCTTAAGTCAATCTGTGAATCCCTAATTCTCGCTAGTTTATGGGATTTTACTTAGTTCCATCATATAAAAGATGCATCAAGTGAAAAATCTTACAGTAGAGGAGCATATAATAATTTTTTTTCAAAGAGATGATATGGGAAGTAAAAGATATCAACAACATGAGAATGGCAGGTTTATTTATTAAGAGCTTTAACAACACAATCCAATCTCTGAAAATAAGGTCACAGTGCTGGAATTAACTGTGCCTAATTTGCAGCTTCAGTGGGTCTTATGAGAAAGAGGGAAAAAGGCCTGGATCCTTAAAGCTTATGAACTGCGGTCTCTATCCGTCAGATACACACTGTAAAATTAGCTGATGTGCAGCAGGAAAAGCAGAGAAAGTACAATAATTCACTTTCATACAGAAATTTCAATAACTCTCAAAGAACCCCCAGGCTCTTCAGGCCTTTAGACTGAGAACAGTGTATAAATAACTGATTTTAAGAAATAAGATTTTTTTCATAGGCTGTTTTATAAAAGGAATAAACATTTCATTAGAGGTTTATTGAAACTGTTTGTAATTGCTAATAAAGTCTGAATTACCAAAACCTCTAGAAGCACTATAAATATAGTAACAGCTTCATTGTATATTGCAAAACTATTCTTACTAATTTAGTAAAACAATTCCTTTGAAAAGCTGATAACCAAAGCAACCCCAGCAGCAGTTGCACATTTAGAGGGCACTTCTGCAGCTCAGGCACCCCAGACACATCACACCCATCACACTCTGCAATCAACAGTACCCTCTCACTGCAGTTTCTGGTTTAAAGGAGACTTTAGTTAGAAAAGCAAACCACAAGCAAAAATGTTTGGGGATTTTACTCATTTTCCACCCCTCTCCCCCCCTTTAAAGTATTGGTTTGTGAATAATGAGAGTTACTGATTAAAAATGTGACTAAGAGATTCATGAAGCATCATTCAGGCAGCACGTCAGTGATGTCAGTCATGTCCACATGGCTCACACACATATGGTACAAATTACTTGGACAGACAAGGACTGTAAAAGCAGGACTGTGACAGGAACATCGAAATCAACCATAACGTGACTGCACTGTGCGACCGTTCCTTACGGAGCACAGCACATGTGTGCCACATTAAACACAACATGCAGCAGTAACTGGAGCATGCCAAGCTCTCCCCACATGCTCTGAAGGCTGTTCCCATGGCCTACCAAACCCACCCCTCTCCTTCCACACCAGGTATCCTGCGCTCTGGTCAGTAAATCAGGCATATCCCATCTCCTGCACACACGGTCCCACAGGTACAGCTGCTGCTGTTATGGGCACATCCTGCTGTGCTTCGGGAACATTTACATTGGGAATGAGGAGCTGCAGTTTTTGTACTGCACCAGTGCAGTTAGGTAAGAAATGCAGAGGCAGTTCAATGTGAACTGAGTGGTACGGACTGGGATCCATCTACACAGGGATTCACCCACAATGGATCCATCCACATGGGTGTACACCCACACAGGTGTCCACCCACCACTGGATTTATCCACATGAGGGTCCATCCACACCAGGATCCATCCACATTGGATCCATCCACGTAAGTGTCCACCCTCACAGTATTCACTCACACGGGACCCATTCACACCGGGGTCCATCCAAACGGGTGCCCATCCACACGGGATCCATCCACACTGGATCCGATTCAGCACCACAGCACGTGGATCCCAGCAGCATTCCCTCCCCTCTGGGAGAAGCGGTCCCGTCACTGAGGTCAAACTCTCCAGATTGCAACGGTGGTGAAGCCCTTTTATTTCCCTCCTCGCTTTCTTTCGAGACAAACCTTAAAGGCAGCCCAGCCCTGGCCCAGTGCAGGGCAGGGTCCCCCTGACTCCAGGCATCCACCCCCCCCGGCGCAGGACGCGACCCCCGGCCCGCCCGCCCTGTCGCCGTAAGAGTCCCCCAGGAGTGGCCCCAGCATCTGACGGGAAATCCATCAGCTTCCTCCCCCAGACCATGTTAGGGAATCACAGCCGTTTGTTCAGCCAGAGCCGGCAATGCTGCTGCAAGGAGTTAAACCTGCTGGGCTGTGCCTGCCGCACTCCAGCACCAGCACTGCCAGCCCAAGGAACAAAACTACTGATTCAAGTAGAAATTCATGTAACGTTTTATTCCAAATCTTACCCTCACAGAGTCATTGTCTATAGCAACCGTGTCCATAACATTCTAATTCTCAAGAGCGCAACTTTCTAGTAAAAAGCACATCTGTCAAACTGCAGGAAACATCTGGGAAAATGGTTAAACAGAAAGAAGTGAGATTAAACCTTTGTTTCCATGGGGTTAGGATATACATTTAGAATACATGTGCAAAGGTTACTGGTTCTTTTCTTGCCTCTTGCTTAGATATCAGGCTTTTAGATTGGTGCTGAATTTCACCCCATGACAATATATGAAAATTCACACAATGTAAAATTTTACTTTCACCCTGGGGTAAAAATCCAACACCGGGGCTCCAGGGATTTCCCATTCACTTAATAGTTGGACTCAATGATCCATATGGGTCCCTTCCAACTAGATGATTCATGTTCCATCCCTGTGTGCACAAGCCGCCAGGCACCTTTCCTAAGTGGGTGTTCAAACCTCTGTATGGGTGCTTGGACCCCCTGTGCAACACCAACACAGCTTTTCCCCTCACAAGGCATCTTGGAGCCTTGCCACACTATGGAAGGGTTATGCTCCTTCACATGAGATGTAAAATGAAAGTGGGAAACATGATATCAAAGCAGAAATCTGGAGCTGGCTAACAAATCCCTTCTGTTTGCAAGCGGAGGAGACACCTGAGCTAACATTACTTGATTTTTCAAGTACTTCAACATATACCTAAACTTTGACAGATAGGTCTTTTTGCAAAGGACTGATAAGCTATCAATCAGATTGCTTTTAGCCCTGGAACTGTTCATAACAAACCTTTCACACGTGCTTGAACTGAAAGGACTGAAAGGGAGTGGAGTGCTTTCTGAAATTCCCCCTTGGCTAAGAACTGTAAAACTCAGTGTTAAATATTAACTGAGGGATGGTGGCTTTTTCAAGTCCATCTCTGAAGGTTCAATTAAACATATATTTCTTGAAAACAACTGAACAGTAATTTCGTGTATTGTGGAATTTCCATTAGCAAATAAGAAAATACATATGACTGATTCGGTCCATCATTCAAGCAAAGAAAAAAAAATTAGGAAGACCAGTTTGAAACCTGCCTTGTGATTCTTTGTCCAGTTAATCAACAAGAGTCACATCGTATCAGTTCCACTGGCAATACTGAGTTCAGCTTCAACAGGACTGCTTTGAGAGCCCCAGGTGAACCGTAAAATACTTCAAGAGTGTATTTGTGCCCAGAGGACTGAGTGAAGATGCTTCACTCAGCAAGGGAGAAACACTTTGGGTGTTCGGAATTGTGTGTTGGGGTTTTTAACCAATTCCAATTTGCCACAATAAAGTGATAGCGTAAACATATTTCTTAATACCAAATGAAGTTTGGAACCCAAAAAGGAGTAGTAAGCAGCAAAGAACTTCTCTGACAACTCCCACACTACCTCTGCAAGCCAATTCTGCATCTTTTCAAGCCCTGCTGGAGCTGGAGCCTCCTCCACAACGAGGACCCGATTTTCTGCAGAACATTTCCACTCTGGGTTCTCAACCAGGCTCAGGGAATGGTAAGGAGGAAGGTAACAGAGTCCTTCTCTAATGAGGAGAGCCTTGTTTTATTGAGTACTTCAGATCTTAACATTTCTGGCTTTGAACTACTACAAGCTTGAAGAAGATGCAGCTAACCCTGCTCTGAGGACGAGGTTGGATAAAATGACCTGTTCTAACATTAATTATTTTGTGGTCTTTGAATACAGGTTACTGTTAGGACAGATTTTTTTAAAGGCTGCCCTGGTGACTTCTATCACAGTGTCACTAAATTAAGCAAATGCCATTGGATGTTCATGGTAAACAACTTGTGGTGTAGAGCAGCTTTCACACTTCAGGAGTCTTATGGGGGGGATTGACATGATTCTTCTTTGTAACAAAAGCGAAAACAAACCAGAATTTGAAACAGAAGAGTTTGGGTCTGGATGGTTTATGTCTGAAACTACACATCATTTTGCATGACACATTAAAGTACCTTATTCATGTGCAGACCTTTATTACAAGAAAAAGCCGAATTATATATCACACAAACCAAGAGATGATTATTCCTCAGACATCAGCTTAACAGCTGCAAACATTTTGCTACAAGGTGATTTTTGTATAGAAATTAATTTTCATTGCAACCCTAATGCCAACAAACCAAATGGGAATCCCAACAAGCAGAAAATACTCTGTCCACAATCCTTCTCGTCCCAAACCCCAACTTTCAGCCTGATGTACTCCACGAGCAAACAAAACTAATGGTCACAAATAGGAACTCAAATGGTTACTTCTCTTTAAAACTCTTCGGCCCGGGCACCTCCGGCTGATGGATGGGGGGCTGGGGACTCTTAGGGCGGCGGCGCATCCCGCGGTCAGGGCTGTGTGTGCCCGGCTGGGACAAGGCGGTCTTTGTATTCCCGGGGATTCGGGAACCCGGGAGACAGCAGGAGGGAGGGAGGAACTGAACCCGAGAGGAGGGAGAGAGGGAACCCGTGGACACGCTCGGCCCGGGCAGCGCTCACCCCGCCAGGCTTCCCCAAACGCACCCCTAAGGTGGAACAATGCGGCCACCCTGCCCGCACACCATACATAATTCTCACACAATCCCAGTTCCTAATTACTCTCCTGTAAATCAGAGTGATTTTAGTGAATTCACGTGAAAACAAAGGCGTGTTTCAACCTGAGGCTCAAAACAAGTGCAATTCTACTTCACACAGTACCAGAAAATGAAGTGTGGTGCAAAAAGCACTTTTTACTTCAGCAAGATTAAACTTTAGTGAATGCATTTCAAGCAAAATACCTGAGGGACACACCAGAAAGTGTGAAATGCAAATAAAGGAATTCCATATTACCTGTCATTAATTAGGGGTGCAAATCCTCATTCTCCCCACGTGAGGAGCTTCTGGGAGTACACAACCTCTACCATCACAAAAATACAAAAGCTTTATAATATATATAAGTAAGGGAGGCAGCACCACATACTGATTTTTAAAAATTAATCCATATGGTCTTAAGAATATTTTATTATCTTAAAGCTGAGAATTATCTCCTTTGAAAACAGCTTTTGATAAATTTTCTTCGCACAGAAATTTCATTACATATTTCAGAACCCCAGGAGGTTTGCCAGGGCATTTGATTCACTCTGCTCTGGACACTGTACTCCAATAGTTCTGTTTTTCCACAATAAAAGTAAAAACACTCACAGATGATACTTCAGGGAGTTACACCTGAGCAGGGAATATCTCAAAGCCCTCCATTTCCAAACAAAAGGCTGATGTAACTGGATTTCTAATAAAATATTCAAAGCCTTTAAATGGATTCATTCCCACTGAAGCACAGTGGGGTGCTGCTACCTAAAAGTTAAGACCAAATTGCTATTGAAAGGTTCTACCATCCATAATGAACCAAACACCCAATTCTTGTCCCATTTAATTATATTTCCAACCATAAGATGCTGGTGTTAAGAGAATGAATACACAGCTGCTTCCCAGTTCTACCAGCACCATCACAAAGACCAAAATGCCTGGCCAAAAACTGCTGGAGGTTATAAAGACTTCTGTCTTCTAAGCACTGACTTCCAAATGAAAATAGTCTGCCCATCTGGACACTGGAAATCACTGGAAGTGTTCAGCCAGAGAAGCCCAGATTTACACACCGTGCACATTTGTGCACAGATGTGCAGTCTGTAGCCCTAATATTGATCATGGCCACTGTGCCCAGATTTTGTATCACCAACTCTTTCATCCTATGCTTTCAGGGGACTTATCTTTACAGTTCAAGTCACAGCAATGTCTTTGCTATCACCAAAGATATTGTGCCATCTAGTCTCCCCATGTTACATTCCACATCTCTTACAGATTTGGTTTTCTAAATTAAATGTTGTCAAACTTATACTTTCTAGAACCTCCAAGTCACACACTGCCATTATTGTGCCATTATCTATTTCCCTAAACCTACTGTCTTTTTACTTATTGTGAAAAACTCAAGCTTCTACAGCACACTTCCCATCTCCAAACCAAAATTTTTAGGACAGTTCCACAGAGTTTGAGTAATCCATTTCATTTGTTAAACCAGAACATCATAATCCAAAAAAAGAGGGAAAACATTAAAAAAACCCCCTTAATTGACTGTGGTGGCAGGGAAATGGGAGTAAAATTTAAATAATGTTTGTGAACTTTTCTGATATATCTGAAATACACAGACATTCAGCTATTTCAGATGCATCACAAAGTTCCAGTTTTTGTAATATTCCATTGAAAGTATATTTTCTTATGGCCAGATCAAACTTACAAAATAAAGTACAAAAATAGACGGCCTCATGGATGCTATTTTAGGTTATAATTCATCTGCAGTAGATGGTTTAATTGAAACACATTAAATCACATGAACTCTGGACAGAAAACCAGTGCTTTTTATTATAAGAAGATGCATGTTTCGTGTACAAAATCACAGAAAGAATACATTGAGTAGAACCATAAAAATATACCATACTGGAAACTACTGGATAGCTTTAATGTATATCTAACGGATCATTGAAATAACTGCTTGTATCTTTTAGTTTTGAACCCTGGTTGCACAAGAGTCTGCTGGTTCAGACTTCATTATTTTTATGGCCTCCACTGTATAAAGTGTTATAATGTACATATGTGCCAGCTGTGTTTTATTTCATCACTAGAAAATGAGTTTTTTAAAAAGAATAGAAATCACACTTTTCCCCATAAAGTTGCATAATGTTTCAAAAATGCCATAAATCTCTTCGGTTGTGTAATGCATGTGTGCCACAAAACATAGCACATAGTTCTTTCCAGTACCAGCACTCTCAGCTCCAAAGAAAGGCTACAAGTAGTTAAATTTTTAGGCGAAAGAAGGAGGTATGTTGTAAAATCTCTTCCAGCTTGTGAGCTTTTATTGTTTTGCATTACTTCAGTGCTGGATTCCCGATTTGTAACAAATTCCAAGAGTGCAGACTATAGGCCCAGCCTCTGACTAACACTGTGGTGATTTATTTGAGGATAAATACCTCTGTCCACATTTCAGGACTGCACACAAGAGTCGAGGCAGCGTGGAATGCGGGGAATGCTGGGGCTGCAGGAGCTGAGGCAGCAGGGCCAGGCATCAGGCTGCCCTGCGCTGCTGAACTGCTCCATTGCTTCCTCCAGTCAAGAATGAAAGGAATTCTCCAAGTCTGAACTTTGTGCCAACCATGCTTGCATTCCCAGGAATGAGAACACAGCAAGAAAGGCATCTGCTGATTGCCCAACACATGCACCTCACTCACCAACACCTTACCTGTCGCACACATTCCACATCTGACTGTCAGAGCGCCGCGCAATCCCTTGGTAATGTTTAGCAACAACTGCAGCTTGCCCAGTTGTCAAGGCAGACCAGGGAGCAGCTGGCTCACAAGTTCCTGGCCTCAAAAAAATGCAAAGCATTTCTGTTTCTCCTCCTCCAGCCTCCCTACCCCCATCCGCACAGAGTGCCCAGAATCAGGGGAAGTAAAAGGGGCAGATTACAAAGAACAACTGAACAATACTCTAGAAATCGCAAGGTGAACACGTATCTTTTACTATAAATAGTTGAGCTAATTCCTGTTACTTCGTGCTGTATGAAAACAAAAGAAAACAAGAAACCCCATCTATTCACAGCAGCTTTTAAGCAGATCTCCCATACAAGCTGGAAAAAAAGAAAAATCAAGGGCAAAGTTTTTAGCTAGGGCATGATTTGAGCACACAGAGAGATGCAGAGGATGACCTTAAATAGCGAGGCACTTACAGATGTGGATTGAACATCCGACTCATTTTAGAGACGTGGTCATTTTCACAGTCTAGCTCCTCGTCCCCTTGGTCCATGCTGAGCTTCCTCTTGTTGGGGCTGATGGGAGGAGGGCCCGTCCGGTGGTTGGTAAGCACAGGGGACACGGGAAGGGGCTGCATTCGGGGCTCGCCTCTCAGTGCTGCCTCACCTACGGGAGAACACAGCGGAGACTGAACACAGCAGGGAAAAGAGAGGTGAAATAACATGCTTTGAAAACATGCTTGCAGAAAAATTTCCCCAAACTTTCAAAATTTTCAAAAATTTCCCAAACTGCACAGGCACGTTTAACATGGTTGTACCATAACAAGGCATCGTAAACCACACTTCAGTGCTTTATGCTGGGACAAAAAGTTGAGAAAAGGCAGCATAAGAGAGGAGGCAGCTCACCCCGGATGATCTGAAAGGCTAACTCATCTTTGCAACAGGTTTTTTTACTCCAAAACATTCCTTTTCACAAGCTGCAGTTCCAACACTGAGCTTTGATTACCTCACTCTGCAAACCATGACTACTCACAGTGAAATAAGCTTTGTTCCTTTTCTTATAGTTGTGGTTATAAATTCCAGGGCTACATTTATGCCAAATATCCAAGACGGATAAACGTTCAAATTCTCAGATGATTCCCTTTACAAAAAAGCCATCCAAAACAAGCTTGTCTGGTATATAACTATGCAAGGGAAAAATTAAGGAAAGAAATTGGAACTTGCTAATGAAAGTTTTAAGTACTTTAAAACTGTGTTTTTGGAGCTGTGAACAAAGAGCACAATTCTTCAGCACAGAAATCACAGAATTTCAATTGGATATGGCTAATTTCCATCCGGGCAGACTAGGGGTAGACTCCTGAGTAGATTACAAATTTTTATATAATCTAACACTTACCAGAAAATGCCATTCACAGTATATGGGAGCTGTGTATAAATAATTTCAGCAATGACAGAGTTGCCTTTGCATAAACACATTGACATATCGTTGCTGAACAGGCATTAAAGCGTGACCACAGCACTTTTCCAATTTCAATTAAATGTCTCACTGCTTCTATCACCTGAAGCACAGTGCTGTACTTCACCAGCACTTATAGACTTTACTGGAACTCACATCCTTACAGCCACAGGCCATATTTAGACCTCATAGGGATTTAAAGATGTTTAAAAAATGCTTTTGGGGCTTCATTGGGGGGCTGTAGAAGAGCTAAATTAACCAGGGTTACCTATTCTGGTAGTATCTCTGAAATAGCCACCTTTGCTAGAGTTTAAAATTTGTATTTTTCCTTACACTGCCCAGAAGCATTTTGTTTTCTACACAGCCATAATTTCCAGACCTAAAATTAGGATCAAGTTAACTCCATCCACAGCGCTGAGGTACCTGACAATGGGAATCTTTGTATACCAGCACACATTTTCACATCATCGCTGAGGCAGATGATTTATAAAATGCTGTCCTAATTCCACACATGACAAATACCATTTTGTTGGAAACAGAAGTGAGGAGAAAACCTCCTGAATGTTTACCAGTAAAAATAAGCATTCTGCCAATTTAGTCAGCATAATATAAACTAGCAAATACATGCTGACCTATAATACACCACAAGCCATGATTGCTATTAAAGACTCTGGCACCAAATCTAAATAGGAACTTTCCATCTCCGCCCTAAATAGCAAAAACTGTGCCCTGCTGCAGATGCTCTAGGACAGACATCCAGAACTCTCCTGTTCCAAAGAACCAAAGTGTTAATTGAGAAGCCCCCACAACTGCTCCAGTGTCATGAGAGGAGCCTTTATCACAAAGACCTCTCATAGAAATAGTCTACAGACCAGTAAACTTCTGCATTTTTAATTCAGCCTTTGTATTTTGCCAGTAGAAACCTCCACCTACAGAGTGTTCATATCCTAAACTTTTAAAGTAAACCACATCATACCAGTTCCTCTCTATGAGGAATCTCCCTCGTTTTTGTCTTTGAAAAAAAATTAAGTTAATACCAATGTCAAAAGATAAAGCTTTCACCACCTAAAGTGAAACAGTGATATTGTCCTCCCACCCACTTGGAATCACTTCTCTCCCTGCAGTATCTCTGATCACTTTTGAAAACTCCAATACAAAATTCCATAACAGCAATTACAAATTCCATGTAGGCACCTAACTCCTACTGACTTCTGAGCAACTCCTGACAGGAACACAGGCAACTTAAATATCCATGGAAAGCTAACTTGGGTGTTTACAAAAAACAAAAAATCTTCAGATGTTCAATTGAGTAAATTCGAAACTTTCCCTTTTTCCCCAAACAACAGGTAGGAGCCTGATATTAAACTACCGCAATGAGATTTTTTTCTTAAAAAAAATAATAAAAATTTCCATTTCTTATATGGATGGTAAGAACAGCATTTATATATTAGCATCCAGATTGAGTACAAAATCTTGTAAAAATGCTATGGTATACTAGAATAAAATCCATTTTAAAGAAATTTAACAAAGAAAGGAACAGCTTCTAATTAAAGCCTGTCAAATTTGGTGATGCATTTCCTTTGGTAATGCATTTGGTAATGAATTTGCAGGGAACACCAAGGCCTTCAGTTAAACACACCAGAATCTGACCAGCACCACAGGCCATTTGTTCAAAATTAATCAAATTAACAACACCTTGAACAGGTGGGAGCAATGAACAGGTTGCAGCAATGTGTCTCTTACAGGACAGACTGGCAGCAGTGAGAAGGTGGCCAAGCGACCAGTGCTCAGCACCTGGTACAGCCCATCCTGCCAACACCAGGCAAGCAGAACAATGCCAAAGATGGGTCCAGATAGCAGGGTAAGATCAAGAGGAAAAATCTCTTTACATTGTTTATAGGGATAAACTGCTTATTCATATACTGAATTTGTACTGCACCATGACTTCTCATGAGGCCTGAACATTTGATTAGGGCTAAAACTGCTTTTAATTTAAGATGGTGACTTCTTTCCCCACTACCTTCCTCCTTACCAAACTTGAATTTAAAACAGAGAGGGAGAAACCACAAAGGAGACTACTGCCCCAAATGCTGTTTTAGGGACTAAATTTGTCTCCCCCAGCTGACCACATTCCATGGAAACCAGACTAGCATCATGCAGCTGGCAAGACAACACTCTGATAGAACAACTGTGTTTTATAAAATTCCCCAAGTCCAAACTCCAGTCTTCAAAATCCATTACTGTGATGGCTTGTGTATGCCCTGCAACTGAGAGCAGAGATAGCAAACACATTTATTGTGCCTCTCATAATGCTCCTCTTTGTCTCAGTCAGCAGCTGGTGTAAGGCACTCCAGATTTGCTGCTTTCAGATAGTTCTACTTACAACTATTCATCCTAGTCCCTTCCCCCCACCCCCTCTTTTTTTATTAAAACTGTTGGGCAACATGATAAAAAGCACAGACAAGCTAAACAAAGATAACACCGTGACGTAGTGTCTGCCTATAGAGCAGCAGTGCTCTCAGTTGACTCAAGTCCATGCGGTCAGCAAGAATGTTCTTTATTTTAACCACTTACCAGCCTAAACTGAAAGTGGTTCCAATTAACACATGCAAATTAAATGTTTGTCAAACTAGCATGGCTCTTTTCAGTCCTACACACCACGAGAACAGCTCTCTGTAAACAGTGGATCTCCAGCTCTATTTGCCTTTCTCTCACAGCAGTATCTGCATCCCCACCTGAACATCCACACAACGCAAACATCACAACAGCAAAAGTCATGTTTTTACAAGTGTGGACTTGATTGCAAGACACCAGAGAAGTCTTAAATGTGTCTGAGAACTCCAGGAGTTACCAAAGCCTGGAAAAAACATACACTATTTTGGCAGCTAGCTTCCTTCCTCTGACCCAGCAGCTCCGTATGGGCTGCACGGAGACAGCACTACCATATCCTATCCCCCCTCCCAATTGCCTCTCTCCTGCTGGCTACTATTAATGCATAAAATCTAAGCCTTAATTACCACCCAGAAATGAAAGGCTTCATCTTTCCAGCTGAAGACGGACATGATACAGACCTTAAGACAGACTGAAATAAAACTCCTTGAAAGAAAATTCCAGCACTGCCCTTGCCCATTTTACTTTTCTGTTCTGCATCTGATAAATGGATTTGTTCACAAGAGTAAATTCCCAACAACTTTATTAACTTTGGAAAAAAATTAATGAATTCCTCAGTTGTGGTGTTTGTCACCAGGGTCCTTACCTTGAAGGTCTTGGATTGAATTACCATGACCTCAGGCCACTCTATTAATTAATCAAATAATGGGCAAGAATTAATGGGCGTTACACTTTTAATTATCTTTTCCAATACCTGCAGACAAACTCTCAGTAGTAGAAGGAGCTGCCTCATGTTCCTAGGGCCAGATTCCCAGGAATGAATAGTACATGGAGATCTTCAAGGGCAGTTTTCTCTACTGATTCAAGACCAAAATTTACCTTCGTGACATATGAAGCACTTCTGCTGAAAAGCCAAGATAATCACAAAAGCAATCTATGTAGAAAAAGGATAATACAAAATGAAATTTATATTTTCTATTCCTGTATTCTAACAATCATGAGGAGATTAAATCACAAATAGATTGGAATGAATTTATAAAATATTGTATTTTTTTTGCACTATCTTAAACACAGAAGTCAGTCTGTGCCAACATAAATTGGGATAAATGGCATAAAAATTCCAATTCATGTACAAAATAAAAAATCACAGGATTTGAGATATCCACAAATTACTCAATTCAATAAGTCATCAAAACAAGTTATCAAAACAGAATAACTGCAATACAGCACCAGAGAATCAATGTGCAGATTTTGGCAGCTGCCCATCCAAAATCTGGGTGTTACTTCACAGCATACTGTACAGTAAGAGAATTGATATCCCTGAAATTGGGAAATTCCCCAGAAATTAGATCTGTGTGAAACAGACAATCTTAAAAATGTGTAATTTAAGGCAGATTTGCTTCACTTGCTTGAGCAAAGACAATGAATTATTCCATTCAGATTCCTCAGTAAGAAAGATTTGGTCACCATAAGAGACATCCTAAGAAGCAGTTACAAATTATAATATTTATACAATTTCTGAAAATGTTTATAACCCCCACTCAGACAAACAAACAAAATCCCTTATGTGGAATCATCATTTTTTACCATTACTTTATTGCTGGGTTGCTTCTTCAAAATATATTAAATAAGACTTAATTCTGGGAAGCAGTTTGTCAAACACTATAAACAGAGTCATGGTAGTTGTATTTCCTTTAGAATATACTAAACAGGCCTATCAGGAGAGCATAATAAAACAGCAAACTACAAAACAACAAAAAAATAAGTATTAATAGCAACAGAATGGCAAAAAATGCTGCTATGAAATCAGATCTTGGAAATATTTTTATTAAAATTAATAGATTTTTTTCAGCAGCCAACTTACTGATTCCCTTATCTGACACATATTTTACAGACTTTCTGGTATGATAACAAAAAGGCTAATTCAGGAGACCAGAAAGTCACATACACATACAGAAAAATTGGCAAATTTTGTTCTTTTCTGTTTACAAAACATATGAAAAACACTCCTGGAACCAAGCTCTGGCTACCACTGTGCAGAGACCTGTATGCCAGAAAACCCATGGCTAAAGCCAAAATACAGTGATTAAATCGACTATTCTGTCCTGGCTCCTCCATCTGGACATGCCTGCCAATGAGGGACACATCACACTTGACACTGCAAGCAAAAACGTAAAATAGCGACCTCTGCGTTAAATCACCTCCACCTCCTTCCAAACCCCGCACAAAGCAGACACAAAGCAGGTACAGTGCACAGACGTGCAGTCTGCAGACAAGCTCGCTTGAGGATCCTTTCCAAAACACATATTGGTATTCAGAGCTGATTAGCACAGGCTAAAGCAGTTTTCCACTTTATGGGTCTTGAAAATGCTGTATTATATACCAAACACTACATTGCACAAGACAGAAAACAGTAAATTTGCCTCCTCAAAGCTAGGTATAATGGTATTTGCTCCTTCAAAGGTACTGTGAGAAACTGACTGCCTCATCTTATATTCTCTCTGATCACATTGTACAAGCACAGCTGTACAAAATAGCATTGCATACTCTCACATTAACTGACTTGTATGGATAACTGCTTAGTAGTTCTACAAACTACTTCACAAACATATAAGGCAAGTAAAAAGTACCTGCTGACCACTTAATGACTGAAAAATTCTCTCTGCTCTGTCAACTAGGTACCAACTGAGGGAGTCTCCTTGGTAAGAAATGGATGGCATGGAAAGAAGAAGGGCAGCAGAGTTGCCACAAAGAAAGCAGGATGGAATAAATTTCAGTGCTTTGATCTGGCAAAGCTCCTTATTATTTCCTCTGTCAGACTCCAGTTTTTCACACCTCAACAGTTGTGAATGTGGGGCTGTGTTCAGTTCCAACCCAACAATGAACTCAGGCTTGGGTCTAACCGCAGAGCATGAGATTACTTCATAAATTTGCAGATGTCCCTTTAAGATAACATCCCATTTAGGTAACTCCTAAAAAACTCTGAAAAATGTTCATTTCTTCTGCTTAGAGTACCTGTACTCAGGTAAACTATGGCTAAAATCAGATTCCAATTATCTGGCAGACAAGGTTCAAATTTATTCAATACTAAAATACACTAATCTCCAGATAAATAGCACTGGAGTTGCCTAAAAGGTCAAAAAAAGGATTCCCCTGTTTTCAAGGCAGAGGATGGATGTTTGCTCAGGAAGCAGGGTTGCTCCCAGGAGCACTCCTGTGAGCCTTTCTGCCAGCTCTCCCAGGAAATGCCAGTATCGACCATTTAAAGTCAGTTAAGAAGGACTAAAAATCAACAGTTATAATTTTATGTTTGCCCAGTGCATTTCAGAGACTCATAGAGAAGAACCAAGCTCTGTGCTAAGCCCAGCTACTGAGTGGGGCCAAGCACAGGAGGCAACAGTTCGGGCATCCCAAACACAGGAGAAGAGAAAAGAGAAAGGAAAGCAAAGGGAGAAGTATAATTTACGTTTTCTGCAGAAAACAGTACATTTCACATTCTTCTATTTGCTTACTAAACATTAGTATTTACTGGGCAGCAAAAGATACATGAGCCATTTAATTCCCTGGTAAAACACACTGCATTGTTAAGCAGTCCTGGTGCATCCCTATGCCACACTCTGTATAGTGGTACTGAAACTTAGTCAGTGCTGGGCAATATTTTCTCCTCAGTGCAGTGAAATCTTTAAAGATTCTACACTCTGTGTGTCCCATGAAGAAAGATGAGACACTGCATTTCTACCTTGTAACCTGGCTGGAATGACTATGGGACACACACACATGAGAAAGCAGGCAACAAACACCATGGTGAGGATTACAGTAATCATAAATAATTCCAGAACATGTAACGAAAACTATCACCATAGTGATATCACAAAGTTTAAATAATAATCATAGCATCAGAATGCAGCTTCTGTTAATTTATTTGCAGATCAATTATACATCACTCTTCCATACGGCAACAAGTTGAAGATGTTGCCTTCCAGATCTAGGTGTTCTTTCTTTTGTCACACCGCTGACTTACTGTGTTATATAAAAGATGGCAAAGCTAAACTGATCAAAGACCAGCCTGTCTTTTAGCTGGAACAATCAAAGCTAGAAGACCTGCCATCTATTTCAAAAGTAAATCAAAGTCACAGCAAGGTCACAACAGAAGAAACTGGACTGGGGGCTTGAGCAGTATTTCAATGTATTAAATGATACCTTACAACTGTATTTTCAAGAAATGGCAGAGACAAATAGGAAAATCAATTTGTGAAAGCTCAAATTCGAATAATTGCTCCTGTCAGTGGACAGCAACACGGATACTCAGGTCTGAAACACCCCCGTCTGCTCCAATGGCTGATATTTCATAGTTATGATCCTGTAAGACAAGACAAATTAAACTTTATTGCACTGGGTAATCAGTGCTCCTCGCAGATATGAGGACAGTCAGTATGTTCTACAGCAGCCATGCTTAAAACATAAATTCTGAGATGCTCACTTGCAATGGGGTCATATTAAAATTAAATCCAATAAATTATGAACTGTTTCTTTCGTAAGGATTTGAAGAAAAAGGTGCTATGCAAAGTTAAAAATAATTCCACTTATTTCAACTATTTTTATTTTTAGAAATACTACAAGCTTTTACTGTAGTTTACTATAAACATGCTCTGAACACCTTTTCTCACATTATTCTCCTTTGCCACATGTGGAAAAATTCAGAGCATCAAGAAAATGAGCTTTCTAAAAGAGCTGTGAAATCTGATACTGCACTTTCAAGCAGTTTCTTTTATTCCTCTATTATTTTCCCCCAAATTCCCTACCTGGAAGGTAAAATGCCCTCAAGAGAGCATAGAAATGCTTTAAAATACAAACACAAAAGCAAATGTATTCAAAATGTTATTAAAAGATATGCCAGGCAGGTGGCTCCCTTTCAGAATGGACTTGGAATGAAATTGGGCCAGTGTTCAGGACTGTGCTGCAAAGTCCTGCAAAGCTTAGTGCCTGGTTCCCTGAGGCAATCCCCATGAGCAGCAAACAAGTGACCAAATTCTCCCCCTAAACTGAGCTGAAATGAGCAAATTACATTTGGCCTAATAAGCACAGGAGAAACTTCAATTTCCATTTTGGTTTTGCTACCTGATGGCAGCCCGTGTGAAATGGACTCGTGTGAAGGACACAGAGCTCCTTCAACCATACTGGACACAATATTGAAGACTTTAATCCACAGAGCATCAGAACAATTCCAACTCATCTCCCACAAAGAATCCATTGTAGAGAACAAAATCCCTTTGTTCTTCAGAGTGGGCTCCAAAATCCCTTCTAGAGAGGGAAAGCAAGGGAGCAGTGACAACTGTGCAGGGCAGTCAGGCACTCTGAATCCAGCAGCAAACCACAGGAGCCACTCAGATGAAAACGATCATCTTTTGACTGTGCTCTTTTCATGGAAAATGAGGAGGATGTGTCAGCTTGCCAGTTCCTCATGTGCAGGGTTGGTCTGCAGGTGATGGCAGCAGGCTGAGATACAACTCAACCACTGCCTCAGCCAGTAGAAGAGCATGATTTCAACTCATCACGAGCAAGGGTGGATAATACAGAGCCTTCAAGCCACTGGCTCTGCATTATTCTGAGACATAACAGTCTCCCTCAGACACTGCTCACGTGTAGCATTTTAATAACCAAGAACCTGTGAAGGCTTCATCTTCTGGAAGAGCCCAGAGAACAGTGCAGCTCATGAGACTCAGAGGAAAGGATTTCATATAATTTCTCCAGGGTGTTGGTATAAAGAAACATACATAAAAACTGTAAAATATTACCACTGTTCCTGACAGGACTGTCTTCCAAAACAAACAGGCACCAATAAGGAAAAAAATAAAATTAATTCTGTGCCTCTGACATAGCAGTTCTTAATCTTGGGTTAATGACATGTGACTACAATAAGTAATTTTATTGGGGAAAAAAATGGCTATGATGAGATGTAAAGAAAAATTTTAGGTAACCACAGAGCACAAAAGCTTGAAAACCGTTGTTCAACTAGAGGACTCAAGTTGTGAAAAACCTGGTACCAGAGAATATTATTAATTCCTCCCCAAAAGGACTGAAGGTAGTGGGTTTGAATTAACACTCTCACCCACTCCCAGGGTCAGTGCGGCTGTGCAGGGGCTGACGTTGCTGGTGGTTGTCAGAGGGATAAAAGGCAGCCAGTCCCATGGTGCCAGGGCATGGATGGGAGCACTGTCTAACTCAGAGCTGGGCCTTTTACTCCACAAGAAGGATGCTGGTTTATGGGGCCATGTTGCAGGGTCACTTAAAATCAATGTTCTCTCCAAGGGGAAGTGAAGGCAAGGAAGACAGAGGGAGGGATTGTGTTTGCTACCAAGAAATTATATACTGCCTGACCAGCCTTTCTCACAGTTTTCTGGGCACTGAGGGCACGTTTTCCAGAACTCTTGGAAAAACAAGGGACGAGCAGAAATTTATATTTTTGAAGTTATCTTGAGAGTCATGGGACCAGAAGGGGTGAACAGTACTAAAGTTACACTCTGCTTCTCAAAGACCCTTAATCAGGGCTTTGTCTTCTTCCCCCTACACCTACTAGTCCTTAGCTGAATCTCCCTTTTGATTAACTTAACTCCAGGCTCCTAGTCTTTTTGTTTTAAAGCTGCAGAAGCAACTCATTCCTGACAAATGAGAAAATGGACAGGGAAGTGCAGAAAAAATGAAGGTAACAAAACATGTCAGTTGTGTGTTTGTGATCCACCACTCACATCCAGAAATCAAACCTCTCACTGCATTACTATGATATCACTCCCCAGTTAACAATCTCTTAAATCCTTCCCCATCTCCCTTGAATGATATACATCCTAAGCATTACTGTAGATCTCTACCTCCTGTCACACATTAAAGATGTTCCACCCCATAATTAAGCAAGCATTTTATTAAATATTACTGTGAATTTTTTAATGGAATCAAATGGCAATTTTGGGGGCAGTGAGACACTGCAGTAATTAAAAAGTTTGGAAGCACTGCTTCAGTTCATAAATAGGCTCTCAGCTTGCCTGTTGCTGATCCATGCATTGCAAGATCACAGTTGGACTGCAATTTCATTGGAGTTTCTTATCCCAATTCATCTTCTGAAGAGAGTATGAAATTAACTGCCAGCTTCCGTGGGCACATTCCTTTTACACAACTCAACAGAACTCATCTAAAAGAAGAGACCTGTGAAGGTCCTGTGGCTCAGACAGGGGAACTTAAAACTCTTCCCAATATAAAATTCCACTATTGTCTGTAAGGGCTCATTCCTTGTATCAGCTAAAAACATTTAACTACTTCCACTGAAACAAATTCCATTGCCTCAGTTTAAATGGGGTCCACTACAGATGAACCGCAGTCACAATATTTTACTCCAAAAGCTCTTGCTTTCCTTCCACGATGGCTGAGCACAAAGCAAGGATCTAGTCCATATGATATCAGTCCAAATTTCAGAGTTCTTGTCTGCTTAGCTGATTAATGACTATTTTTATTTGCACATCTCAAACAGGCAAAAGCACTTTTTGTTTACTGGCAGGTCACAGTAAGGTTTATCAGACATGGCAAAATATTACAACTGAGGTACTTGGAATGTTGTGGTCAGCTTTATCCTTGACTTATGTGAAGTCAACCAGTTACAGCTCTTTTTTCCCCTCTGTAAGTAAGTTCACTCTTTATTTCATGGGGGAATCTAAAAGCTGAATTAACTATGCTTCTGTGAGAACCAGGACTCTGCAGAGAGGATTAAAAATATATACATATATTAAAATATTTGTTATCACACTTGTTTCTAAATGGACCCACCGAGAAACACCTGAAATCAAATAGGGTAGTGTTTAATTTACTGTACTACAAAGAAAAAGCCAGAACATCCACAGATTAGTTGTTAAGGCAAATATAACATACCTCAGAGCAGCTACAGTCTTAGATAGCTGGTCTTTTAAGGATTTTTAAAGGAAGATAACTTTTTAAGTTGCTGGTTTGGTGTTTTTTTTGGCTGAGGAGCCGAGGTAAATACATTGACTAAGTAACATCAATGAGAGAAGCATTTTCTAAGGTACAGAAACCAGCCAAGACTCTGTAAACATCCTTGCTAATGCTGGAATTCCTATTTTTGACACCTCTGGTAAATAGCTCAGTGTGATGCCTACAGCAAGACAAGAGCAAAGTGTTCCCTCTTTAACTGCAGCCCCTGGTTTTAGAGTGTTCAGCAGGAAAAGTGTGCACATCAGCATTCTCCCGGCTGGCTCAAGGAGATTTAATTTACGCCAACCACAGAGTGACTGTGATTGCTCTCCGAGATGCCACAGCATGAAAACTGAAGGGTGGGGGTTAAACAAGCAGCAATGCACACCAGATGTCTGAGGAGGACATCTGAAAGAGCCAGAGCACAAGGAAGCATATTAAAAAAAAAATCCCCTTCAATGCCTTAAATATTTATACTAAATCTGAGAAACCAGCTGAGTTCAAACTTGTCCTATATGAATCATACAACATTTCCCTCACCTCATCTTCATTTAATGTGTTCTGTATAAAACCACCATAAAGGAGGTGCCATAGTTATGTCAACTTCTTTTTCTATATGCTAAGAGCACTTTTTGTAGAGAACCTACTTTAGAAGATATTACTTCACAAAGAATATAAACAGAACAACTAAATAGCCCTATTTTACTTGGCCAGCTCTTGTGTGGCATTTAGTGATCTTCCTAGATAATTTAGATTCACAGAATTAGCTTTCTTTTGCCTGGACAACTTTATTTTTCTTCATAGGACCATTTAATTACAATTAGCAAAACATCAATAGAAAACAACCCCAATTCAGTAATCTGAAGCCAAGAGACCATAATTTCCTGAAAGGGTCTGCTCTGAAAGTGTCCAAACCTGCTAACTGCACAAATACCTGAATTTACTTTCAGAAGTAAGACCTACTAAACGTTAGCAATTAAGTAACAAAATTGAAAATCCCAATACCAACTCGGAAGCGCAACCACAGCGTGTTGATGCCATTCGTAAAACAAGTAAATACTCACTTATTCCCAAAAGACAACAGCTATTTCAAAACATCCATTTAGCAGCTTTAGTTTTCACTCTTGTTATGCAAAAGATGGCTGAGCTGGCCACTTGGTAGATGGTAACTATTGCCAATCTGCTGTTCTGGGATTTTTAGTTCAAACAAAACATAATAAATGTTCCAATATTGGATTATGTTCCCATACCACTCCTATCCTGGGCAAAAAAATGGTAGGTTTATGTACTAAATCTCTCTCACATCTACCTACAAACCACATTTAAAGGCAAACACCCCCTATTTCTGTATGCTGAGGAATAAATATTCAGTCTCACAAACAAGGGAAATGCAATGCTGAGTGGTTTCCATGCCTGCCCTGTCAAATGGGTTTCCAGGAAAAACTACTGCTTTTTAAACACAACTGGGTCCAAACTTTTCCTGGGAGAGCAAATATATTTCCTGGAACCTGCTAGTGACATTGGAAGAATAGGAAGAAAGTTATATGCTACAATGCCTGATTCTCATAGCTGACAGGGAACACTCCAGACTGCTGAGGAGTGAAAACATACGTGTCTTTAAACAATCAGAGACTCTTGTAACAATGTGTATTATGAAAAGAAGGAAATAAGCTGCCACCTACCTGCCGAAGACACTCTTTTCTTCCTCCCCGTGTGCCACAAAGGTTCTAACATTCCACTTTATCCAAAATCTTACCTACCTCCATCCATGTTCACCACACTGTGGATGAGCTTTTCCTCCAAAGACAAAATGAGGCATAAAGTGTCACATAACATTTACGGATGAAAAAGCTGGACTGCACCAAGTGCTACTAGGTTTAACAAGTTCTTGTTTTTAACACTAGCAGTAACAAAGTTTAAATGCAAAATAAAAAATGAAAGTTACTTTAAAAAATTCTGATGCCAAACAGTGCCATGACATTTAGGCAACTCTTGTTTTAAAAATAAAAAATCTGATACCAAACAGTAGTGTGAAACTTAGGTAAAGGAAACATTCTAACATTTCACACTTTTGTCCCCACCACCCTGAGATTTTCAGGACTGACATTCCTACTAAAACTAGATCTCTAAAGATCTTTGATGAAGACCCATCATCTCACTAAGGTTTCTAGGTGACTTCTTTCTTTGGCTAGAACCGATGCCATGGTGGTCCCAGGAACACCATTACCTCAACTTCACCAAGGTTACACAAGAAGCAGCTGTACAGAGATATTTCCTAACAAGGAAAGGCCTTTTCTAAGGGAATGGCCTGAAGTGGTGTCAGGAGAGGTTTAGGCTGGATATCAGTGGGGCAGTGGGCACAGAACCCAGGCTGACAAGCTCAAGGAGAGTTTGGGCAACACTCTCAGGCACACGGGGGATTGTTGGGGTGTCCTGGTACAGGGCCAGGGGCTGGACTAGATCATCCTGATGGGTCCATTCCAACTCAGGATATTCTGTGATTCTCTGATCTAAAGTGCTCCAAGCCTGCCTGACCCTACAATCAGTGCCAGACTACTCCTGATATTAAGACTCTCCCAACTCCATCCATCTGTAACATGAGGTTTACAAGTGGACAGAAATAACCCTAATTAAGAGCTCAGCTGCCTGTTCAATGCACTGGATGATCCATCTCTCCATCCCATCAAGGCTCCCAAGATACACACCAGTGCTCACCAAGCTCCACACACCATTAAGTCCACTTGTAGAGACAGGCATGAGAATGTCCTCTCTCTCTCTTAAGAAAAGCTGTCAGATGAAATACCCAGGAAAATCTGCCCCCAGGAAATCCAAAGGGAGCACAGCACGGTGGTGTGCATGTTACTGCAATCCCAGCTTCAGTGCTCACACAGCAGCAGCCAGCAGTGCTGTATTCCAGAGTCAGTTGTCCCCCAAAGGCAGGGCTGTCACCCAGAGGGAAGGGAACAATGCCTCTGTGTGTCCCACAGTTGCTCCATGCTCGTTTGTAAAGCAATTTCCAGGGAGATGATACAGACTGCATGGAAAAGAAGGAAAAACTAGCTGGCTTTAAAGAAGAAATTAAAAACAAAACCACTTCTCATTCTTTAACGCTGAGGAACTATACCATTTTTGTAAACACTTCTCCAGAAACTTGTGTTCACCACTACCTTATACTATTATCAGGGAGAAATTATAGGCTCCGTCCTGCTGGATTACTGTTAGTGTAAACAACTTTGCTAAATTGCTTGGCACACTGTCTGCATGCAGCATGTTCAAACTCTGTAGCCTATTCAGCCAAAATCAAATATAAAGGGCCATCTGTATTAATCTTCCAGAAGAAATTAATAGACAGCTATTTTCATGCAAAGCAGAAATTAAAAAAAACCAAACCCAATACATATGGATGAACTTTTCCATTCATAATTTTAGATGCCACACAGTGAAGACTGTTGTTCAAGGTTTTATTTTTTCTCTAACAGTTTTCCATACAATACAGTGCATTGTTCAAACTCTGGAGCAATTTAAGCTTTTTCAATGTCTCCTAAAATCCCTGGATTTATATCCAAAGAGACCTGGCACTGTAACAAATTTGACTTGTGAGTAAAAAGTTACAGCCTTTAACCAAAGTGCTCATTAACACAGAATTCAACTTACTGCTACAAACCTCACTACCTTTTATCTCAGAAAAAAATGAATCGCCTAACTTATCTGCTGAAAGTCGTGGGATAACACTCTATTATACTTAGGTTTTTAATTTCCTTGTTTGAATTCTCAGTACAAATGCTGAACTAGCGTCCAGGGTGAGGAGAACAACAGAACTCCGGGGGAAAAAAAATAAGAAAAAAAAAAGCTTGAGTATGACCTAAATCTATCCTGCCTTTGATGAATGAGGAAAATAAACTGAATTTTGATGTCAGTACTGAAGAGGATATTCCCAACTTCTTGCTAGGAGGAAATGAGTAAGAAAAGCCCAACTGTGAAGCTGAGGCTCTTTGTTTTTTCCTGAAGATAAAAGACATTGAAAAGGGAAAATCCACAGAATGTTCTATAAATGGGGAACATTCTGTAGGTGCATCTAAATTTACATGGCTTTGAATAGAAATTTTACACTGCGTTACAAATAAGAACACTTAATTCACCGTGAAGGAGATTTTTATCCCATTCTTAATAGAAGAATAGTGCTAAATTTATTTATATATTTAGAAACTAAACCAAATAATATGAGAAACTGATGTTAGAAATCCAGAGAAAAATGCAAGGTCAGCAAAAACAGTTGACAGAAACTATTCTTTAGAACTTAAGAAAACACATGACATTTCATTAAAAGGCAAATTAAGTTTGCAGAACGCATGTAGGACTCCTCATCTGATACCAAACATCTGAACTGACCTTTTGGGGAAGACAGACATATATTCAGAATGCCTTGCAGTGCCCCGAGAAGACACACAGCTATGCAAGCTCAGTGCTGTGGCCAAGTAACGGTTCATTGTTACAGAAGGCAGTGAAAAAATTATGTAATATGCCACTAACTAATGTAAGCTGTCCTGAAACCAGAAAGGGGTGTTTTTCCAAAAATCTGGATCCAATTTTCTTCATTAAAAAAAAAAATATCTAGTCTTCTGGACTGTCCAGAGAATTCTGTATAACTATTTCAAGTGCTCCAAGTCTCGTAACATGCCTGGGGGATTTCTTAGCATCTTATTGCATTTCTTTATATCTTTCCCAGCATAACATTTCCAGCCCTGAGAATGCACTAATAACCCAAAGCATTTGAAACTGGGAGAGCAAGGAAGACAGAAATCTGCCTTCCAACACACAACCATCTGTACACTCCCTCGGATAAACAACAGAATGAAACAAATCTGCTTGGAGACAGCATCTCCTCATACATATTCTACTGGAAATGAGGAGCCAAAACTTGCTGGACAGAGTCAAAGAACAGGATCACCTGAGATTTGTTTTCTTTAACTCTGAGCACTCCATTACCTCAAATACAAGGCTCTCTGAGAAAGAATACCAAGCTGACTTTGAGTTTCCATTGCAAAACAAGATGCAGATGTTCTACCTCTGAATACATGCCCGGATCAAGTGCCTGTCATTTGATCCGGAGCACTGGGAACACCAGGCTGGTACAGAATGGTTCTGCTCCCTGGCCTTTGCACCTCAGCGAGGACAGCAGCCTCCCAAGAGTTTTCTGATGTCTCCGAGCTCCTTAGGAAAAAAACAGTGACATGAAAGCACTCCTCATTAAACTGGCCATTGTTGATAACTGGCAGCAAATGTGCAGTAGGAGAATATCAGATGTATTAATACTAAAAATCAGCAGCCAGATACCAAGTCAACAATTCCCTAATTATTTCTTCTCTCCTATTGCACCAAATATATTACAAAAAATTGCTTGAAATGATTGATCGTTGCTAATATAACTGTCCTTTTCTCATTGGTGAAGACTAAACATTCTTATTTGACTGACTTAAAATCAAAACAAAGGGAAACAAAACTCAAGTGTTCCTTTCTGTGCAACTTGTTAAGAAACTCCATCATGTTGTTAAAATTCAGATTTTCCTCCAAAAGCACTAATCAGAGTCAAGATTATCATGGGGCATCACAAGGTGCTCAAAGCTAGTAATAAGATTAAGGAAACACTCAAAGGGCACAAATTATAAGTGTAAAACAATCCTGAGGAAAGGAAATGGCTTTATTCTGTGGTTCAAAGCTGTGGACCCCTTCTCACCTCATCTCAGGTTATAATCCTTTTCCTGGCTGTGGCTGCTTTAATTACATGCATGTACAGAAATCCCCAAGTGTTGAAGCTAGAAAGTCACCTCTAGAGATCATCTAGTCCAAACCTCCTGCTCAAAACCAGGACAGGATGCTCAGGGCCATGTCCAGACAGGTAAGATGGAAACTCCACAACCTCACTGGGCAACCTGTGTCAGTGTTACAGCAATCTTAGAGTTAAAAAAAAAAAAAAAGGAAAGGGAAAAAAGTATGTTTTACTTTTCTGTCCATGACGCAGATCTCATCTATGTTAACATCATTTATGTTCTTCCCCCAGACCAGCCAAAATCAGAATTTGTTTAATGAACTAAAAAGCACTTGGACAATGTTTCCATACTTGCTGGAGTGTGATCATGAATGGCACAATTTAGCAATCTCCCAGAGGTTCTTGGGAGGTTCTTGTACCTACCAGCCAAGGAGGACTATCCCAGTGCTGGCATTAACTCAGTAGCCTGGAGCTTACAGATAACAAATTGCTATCTGTGACTCTTGCTGGGCAAGAAAAAGCAGGACTCATCTTGGGCTGCAAATTATACTTTTATTCCATGTCAAACTAAAGGGCCACCAAATGCATATGATGGAGGACCTCTTCCTGTTTCTGATGTTCCAATACATCTCTTATCCACAAGGTGCAGCTACAAATCAATGGCACATAGTTCCAGTGGCTTGTGTCAGAGATGAAAGACTAAAATCACTAGTAAACCTCATAAAATGATACTAACACATTTCACCAATAAGCAAAACCAACTGTTTCAAGAGAGAAAATAAAGAAATAAGGAACCCATCTCCCCTCTTTCCTGCGGCATATAGGCCCCTCATTCTTTCCTCTGAAATTCCAAACTTATTTTCCCATCATACAATGCATTTGTATCTTATCCTACTTCAAAAGTACTTTTCAGTAAGGCACCTATTTATAAGTAGTTCAAGTGTGACATTCAATAAATGCTAATTCATTGAGTTTGAAAGGACACTTTGTTGTCAATATAGTTACTACTGCAGCAGTGTCTTTGAAAAGACAAGATCCATCACTGCTGACACAACTCACTTAAGAAAGAAATAGTATGACAGAGGCCTGGAAGATCTGTAGGCATCTCTAAAACACCCTTTGAGTTCAATGCAGATGTTGCCAGTATTTATACTGTTTAAACCATTGGGATATAAACACTTGACTATAAACACCACTGACGTTTTGCTTTTCTTTGCTTCGTTTTGTGTGTGTTTATTTTAGTGTTAAAAATGTTAACTTCAAGAATAAGGAAAAAAGCAACAGATGTTTAAACAAAAACTGGTCCAATAGAGTGTATTTCTTAAGCTGTTTTTTTGCTTTTGAACTATTAAAGCTAAGATATGGTTAAATAACAATTACTGGAGAAAAGGGTGGGGGAAAAAGGGTCTGGAAAGAATCTTCCATAATACTAGGCATAATTATAATGAATTGAACTAATGAGCCAAAACTACAGGTCAACAAACTTACGTCAACAAAACACTCAGAAACTATATAAATAAAGTTTTGCATACAATTCTATGGTCTCCATCAGAAGTTATTGATTGTTTCCAAAGAAAATACTGGTTACTGCAGAGAGCAATGAAAAAGTTAGTTTCCTGCAAGTTGTTTTTATTTTCTTTAAAACTAGTTGTCTTGTCCTAATAAAATAAGGATAAGAAAGAGGTGGGAAATTCAACTCCATTGAACCCCAGCTCTGTATTTTTCAGCTCAATCTTCTGTAAAAGAGCTTTATTCAAAAGAATATATACATATTCACGCAGGAAAGAAAAATAAGAAAGAAACCAAAATAAAAAGAAACAAAGATATTAACAGTTTAACAGGGAGCCACTTCACTTCCTGAAGGGAAGAAATGTGGCCATGCTGGTTCAGTGATAGAAAAGACTGTTTTCCAAAGTGAGATTCAGCTCCCTGTGTTCTGGACTGGCCTTTTCCTGAAGAGTATGAACAGATATCTCCTGGGCCCATGTATACTCTATATTGTTTCTTTCCTGACAACTACAGCAAGGTTATTTTCCAAATGAACATGGAAAACGTTCCTGCTGAATTAGAAAGAAAAAAAAAATTTGCAGTGCTTTTGTGTGGCTACAGCAAAAAGAGTTCTACTGCCAAGCTGAATTAGCTCTATAGTGCCTTTCTTTCCAGGCAAAGCCAAGCCATAACCACTTCTTCGAAACGCACGTAGAGAAAAACTTCACGAGATTAAGAAACTGATTTTGCCCTGTTACCTCAGGCGCCTTCCCAACAGAGCTCTGAATGCTGACAGTGTGCAGAGCAAGCGCCAGCCTACCCTGAATGGAGGCGACACCAGGGAAACTCAGCGCCGGGTTCCAGGAGCTCAACCCGCGTTGTGTAATTCCCGGCGGGGGCCGGAGCGCGGGGCGGTGCTGGGGGAGGAGAGGAGGGGACGGAGCGGCCGAACAATGGACACGGCCCCGAGGGGGACACGGAGGGGCCCGGCCTGGCCACCAAACCGTGGCGGGCAACGCCGAGGGATCCACGCGGGAACTCGCCCGCCCTTGCACCGCTTCTCCCACAGCTCCGGGAGCGATGGACAAACCCCCACCCGCACCGTGGGCCTTCAGTCTGAGCAATGCTGTCTGTAGGACAAAGTAAAGCTGACGCTGACAACTCGCCTTGTAAAAAAGAATAGAAAAAACAAATGAGAAGAAAAAAATTCCTGCCCTCAAAGCTCTGACAACAGCCCGCGGGGTGTCCCACACCGCCGGCGCCGATCTCCAGAGGGAACACTCCCGCTGACAAACAACAGCAAACAGCGTTCGGTGAAGAAATCCATTCCACCCCCCGTGGAAGGGAAGCACTACCTTCCCGTGGAAGGGATCCATTACCCTCCCGTGGAAAGGCACCATTACCTTCGTAGCACAGGATGCCGATATTGTTGTTCATCTTGTCCAAGTACTGGTAGTTCAACAGGTCCATCCCCATAAACAGCATTTATCGAGCTGGCTGAGAGGACTGGCTCGCTCGCTCTGGCCCGGGCTCAGGGAGGGGGAGGCGGCCGGGCAGACGGTGCCGAGGCGCTCCCGGCTCCCAAACTCCAGCAGCGCGAGGCCCAGCCTGGAGCGGGTCCGGACGGGGAACGTGGGTTCCACCGCACACGCTCCTCTACCAGCCCGCCGAGGGGTAACGCGTTGCGGGGACGGGGGGCTGTGCGGGGGCCTGCAAAGGCTTTTTTCAAGTTTGTTGGTTTTTTTTTTAAAAAAAAAAAAAAAAAAAGTGGAAAAGCAAAGCAAACCCCTCGGGAAAAGCCGGCAGGGGAGAGAAGGGAGGGCAGTTCCCGGTGGGGGGGGAACCCGCTGCAAGCGCCGGCGCTGACAGCGGCAGTGCCCGGCACTGCCCGCCGGGGCCCCGCTCCGATCCCGACCGCGGTCCCAATCCCGATCCCGGCCCCGCTCCCGGCCCGCCTCCCGCGCACGCGCGGCCGCTCGGATGTCGGGGATGCTTTGTGCACCAGATCAGCCCAAAATGCGCCGTGTCGGAGCTGCGGGGGGGCTGGAGGAGGAGGGAGGGCCGACCCGGGGCCGCGTCAGAGCCGCGCTCACAGGAAACACCGCCCGGGAGGAGGAGGAGGCGGCTGGAAGGGGAGGAAGCCGCAGCCGCGGAGCTGAGGGGCCTCCTCCGGGCACGGGCCCGGGCACAACCCAGCACACAGCAACTTTTGGGTCGGATGCTGATCCTTCCGTTTAAAACTAACCCTGACTCTTCAGCTCCTCTTTCATTCCCTAGCACGGTCTCACACATCCCAGTGCCTTACCGTGAAAAGTAATGTGGTTCTACAGCAACAGGACAGAACATCAGCCCTGGAATCACAGAATGCTATCGCAGGAATGATAAATGGAATCACAGGAATGAGAAAGACAATTAAAATTAAAGGCGTGTGGTACAGTGGCCATTTCCCCATGTATTTAGTTTACATATATAGGACCCCCGGTGGCCTAGCGGTTAAGATGCTGGTCTCTCAGCACCAAGGCCACAGGTTCTAATCCCGGTCCCCCGGG
>JAWWLV010000024.1:18806864-18821105 GCA_035041135.1 Platyrinchus mystaceus
GGAGTGCTTGGGGGCAGCCGGGCAGGAGCAGCAGCAGCTTCTTTTTCTTCCTTGGGAGAGAAACTGTTTTCGGGAGAGTTCGTTTTTATTTTCTCCCTCCTCCGTTCCCGTTCCTTCTCCTCCTTAGCAGCAGTTCGTGTGCACATCAGAGGAGAGGGGGGTCTGCTCTGCACGTCTCGACTAGAGGACTGAGGTTTTTTTTCGTTTCCCTCTGCTGGGAAGGACCTGGGTTTGTTTTTATTCTTTTTTTTTTCCTTTCCCTCCTCCCTCTCTCCCCTTTCCTGCTGGCAAGGGGGGGTGGAAGAAGACCTCCATCTTCCAGCTTCTCCAGCACACCCGGGGAGACCCCACCCCCTCCCCACTGCACGTGGACATCTCCAGTGATCCAACAGCACTCCCTGCTGGCTGGCACAGTACATTGCAGGCTCTGCATCTCCAGTGATCCAACAGCACTCCCTCCTGGTTGGCACAGGACATTATAGTCTGGCCCCTGACAGTGTCTGAGGGACAGTGAACCGGCCTCCTGTTTAAAAAGTTTGAGGACCCCTGGCCTAGAACCTTTTCCCATGTATTTGTACAGCACCAAGAACTAGAGAAAACATTCACATTCTCGACACTGTGGCAGTGAAAAAAATAATCACAAACTACAGAAATAATGGCAAAACAATAAACACAAACCAGATTAATGGGAGTGTACTAAACTGTTCCATGTATTACACATATGACTGGGGATGCCAAATGATGAATACTAGCAAGAACAAAAACTAATTTACCACCAAAACAGTCTATATGAGAATTACAGTTCAGTACATAAACACATTTTAGATGTCAAAAGAACTCTAAACATGCTCCAGGATGCCCTTATTAAACCAATTTCATTCCTTTCCACCCCTAAAGCAAACGTTCCATAAATGAGAAGCAATACTGAAATATCTTTTAATACCGCATGCCACTAAGACCATTCCCATTTATATCCATATCCCTATTATGGATATATATGTGCAAATAAAAATACAAAGGGAAGTCACATGACAAGATTACGTTCTCCTGGAAATTCTTCATCTTGTTCCAAGTAATATTTGCTATATAATAATTATCATTCTTGCTACAAGCACTACAATTCCTCCCACTTTTATTCGGAATGGTATGAACTGGTGAATAGAAAATACTCAAGGACTGTGACATGACGCTGCTTCTTCATTTCTGTGCAAAAACGCTGCCACTGGTCCCCATTTTTCTGAAGCAGATTAATCTCTCAGGAAAAAATGAGCAAACAAAACCAAACAAAAACAACCAACCAAACAAAAACCAACCCCACACACAACCAAACCAATGCCAGGAAAAGCTCAACCCCCCCCAAAAAGCAAATCTCAAATAAAACAGATCCTTGAGACTTTGTACTAACTGCATCATACAGCAAGTTCCATCCAATTCCTCACTTTCAGTCAGTCAAAAACCCCCTCAGGACCTGAAGTATTTTCAGTGCTGATGTGAGTGTTCCCACAGTAGGATTTTAAAACTTCTGCACACATTGATATTAAAACCTGCCTCAGGCTTACTGCCCATAATTTGCTATAAACAAACAGTAGTAGTGTAGGTGGAAAGTCCTGGTGATGCTGGAAATATTTCGTCATTAATATCTCTAACATACATAACATTCAAGTCTAATTCTACTACAAATATTGCTTGTTTTGTATTTAAAGATAACACAGTTACAGAGTTAGTGTCCTCTTCAAGAGTGCTAAAAAATAATTCACCTCTGCCTTGAAGTGATACATTTTTTAGGATCAGCTATCCAAAACAATCAGTGCATATTTATTAATGATGAGGTGGCAGTCAGCACAAAATTCCCACTTCTAACTATTGATACCAATGAAGAACAGTAAAAACTGATTTGTAGGTCTTGTCTACACAAGAATTTTATGACAAAGCAGATTAGGGCAGGGATTTTAAAGCACAATAGTTCTTCTGTACTAGAAATATCAACTGTATGGTCTAATTATTTGAATTGCATTAAACAAAACCACATAAGTGAAACTGTTGCCAAACAATAACAGTGTTCACAGGCAAGAAGTGTGGAATAGCAATTCAAGGCTTCCACGCATCCAGGGATGACACATGTGGCTGATGCCACATTTGCAAGAAGCATGGCTTGATCAAAGATAACTTTTTTAGTTCGTGTAGTTCTTTATCAGCTTTTCAAAACATAAATCAAGACTCAACAGGTATGGATTTGGTACAAGGCATTCGGTTGCTAAGTTCTTAGCCAGGACCTCAATGTGCCATTTATTAGCTGTTTCCAAACCTTTCATTTCCTTATGGACGTATATTTTCTCCTGTTTGCCAACAACAGATTTTTCACTATATTACCCTGAGAGAGTGAGAAACAACATATTTTTTCTCATTTTTTCCCATATTCTTAAACTGGACTTAAATATTGGAGGAAAGTGTAAGTCTTAACTATAAAATCAGCACAGGTTGAGTACTTGGTGTTTACAACACATTCTGCAAGCACAACTCCTTCTTTGTGTTTTCCTTCATTATTTTCTCAATAACAAGATTATGCTTTTAAAACACTATTTATAACAGAAAGACCAGTTCCCAAACCTCTTATTTTTATATGAGATAAATACAAAAGGATAATCCTCCTTACTGTTTGAACACTTGCTTAAATCTAAAACCAGCCAACTTGGACCCTAAACATATGAGAAATCAGTATAACCCCAGTAAGAAGAGTATAGGGAAAGAAGAGGAAGAAGAGTAATGAGTATCAAGCATCTCATTGTAAATGAGATTTTTGCAGTTTACAATAACCCACATTCAATAAGATTTATTGCCATGATAACATTCAAAAACCAACAAACATGCACATCATACAGATGGTTGCTTATCTAAATTCCACTCCTGAAGTCCTGAAAAGAACCCAGAAAAACCTTACAGGTGCTACTTACAGATAAAATAGTTGCACATTACCTACTCCAGCACTGAACATCTGCTAATAAACAGCACAGGCTTCCTATGGCCTTTTGTCCACTATTGACAAGCCAGAAATTAGTGACAAGCCTTTAAGATGTCTGGCTTATAATGACATCATTGTCTACCTTCTTTTGCTTAGCCTTTTTTTTTTAAGTACAGATCCACTATACCATAATCTTAAATAACTGTTTCCATCACAGTGGTAAGAGTTACAAATACAAAATTGCAGTAGTCATTTCTTCTCCCTAATTTGTCTTTTCCATGACACAGTAGTTAACCAAATGTGGTTCATAAATTTGTGATGCTAACAAGTGCAGAATGATTTAAACTGGGAGCTGTTGAAATACAGTATATAATACAGTTCATGAACTAAACCAGAGATGAGACTGAAAGCAACACCAAGTACTAATGTATCACTGAGGGTCAACCTCACTGACCCAGGTGCAGCTGTGAACAAAACAAACCGAAAAACATCAAGGTCATATTTGCTTAAGAAACCAGTGACCATTCTGGGAAATCTGCATTGGCATGTCCTGGCTGCAGCTGGGATAGAGTTAAGTGCCTTCCTAGTAGCTGGCATAGTGATGTGTTTTGGATTTAGTATGGGAATAATGTTATAGAATCATAGAATCCCAGAATTGTTTGGGTTAGAAGGCACTTAAAGCTCATCCAGTTCCACCCCCTTCCACTAGCCCAGGTTGCTCCAAACCCCATCCAATCTGGCCTTGGACGTTTCCAGGGCTGGGGCAGCCACAGCTTCTCTGGGCAACCTGTGCCAGGGCCTCCCCACCCTCACAGGGAGATTTTCTTCCTAATACCCCATCTAAACCTACTCGCTGTCAGTGTGAAGCCATTCCCTTTAATCCTGTCACTCCAGGCTCTTGTAAATAGTCTCTCTCCATCCTTCCCTTAGGCTGTGGGCTGAAGGGATAAATACAATGCTGACAACACGCTCATGGTTTAGTTGTTGCTGAGCAGTGCTTACCTGAAGTCAAAGAATATTGCAGTGACCCAAGCTCTGCCAGTGAGGAGGTGCACAAGAAGCCAGGAGAAAGCATGGCCAGGATAGCTGACCTGAACTGAACAAAGAGATATTCCATAGCACAGAATGATGTGCCCAGTGTGGAAACTGGGGGGAACTGGCCACTGATCACTGCTTGGGGACAGGCTCTGCATCGGTGAGCAACTGTATTGTGCATCACTTGTCTTTCTTAGGTTTTATTTCTCTCTTTTTGTTGTCTCCCTTTTCATTACTGTAATTATAATATTCTATTTCAATCCTTAAACTGTTCTTATCTCAACACAGAGTTTTTACCTTTTATTCTGATTCTTCTCCCCATCCCAGCAGGACAGGGGACATGTAAGTAAGCAGCTTGGTAGTACTTGGGTGTTAGCTGAGGTTAAACCACAATAACATACATCTCCTTCATTTCTTTAAGTGCTGGGAAGTTCAAAAGCATTTGTTTTAAACAGTATGTGATTTGTCTATAAACAAAAGATATATGTGTTCATACAACATATAAGACAAAGACATTTCAATATTACTTGGCACTGCAGTGAGTGCCCACAGAGATAAGAGGATCCTTCACTTTACAAAAAAATTATTCCTGCAGTCCTGGATGTGACTGGAATACTGGAAACTCTCTGTAGAACTCTGTGTGTTAGACAAAGTGAATGGGGATACAGAAATACAGACAGGACCACTGCTAGAACTCCACGAGCAGCATGCCAGGCACTTCACTGGAAAGCTCAAGGATAATTGCTAAATTCAAGGCTAAGACTAACTTCAAGCTGTTAGTATCCACTTTAACAAAGGGTGAAGTCTGGCTGATGCTGTTTCCACTAAAGCTGACACAAAAAAGTGCAACTTCAGGGACTGCTCTTTTCTTCCTCTCAACAGCTCTTACTACAGTTTGTTGGTGTGTGATTCACACAACAGGACAAGCTCAGAGATAGCACAAGTTAGAAGCTGCAGAGTGGCATAAATCTAATTAAGTCTAAGTGGTAAGAATAAAGGAATGTAAATTAGAACCAGATACATATCAGCTTCCTCACATGCAAGTTGCACTGAATCAGACTTCCTCTGGATTCTCTAAATCCAGTCCAACATTCCTACCCCATGGAACTCAAATTCAAACAAGAGTCTCAGGGAATAGTTAACCAAAAAGAATGCATTTAAGCTTAAGAACATTGAGAATACATAATCATAATATATTTTAAAATGTAGGCAAAGCAAAATAGGTTCAGCTTTTGACTTTTCTACAAATATATGTTAGTTTGCAAGAGAAATCCCCCAGGCCAAAATCACAGTTGAAACTATTTCCTCAAGGAGTTCCATCACTGTTCATTTTACCAGCAATTGTCAGTAAGTGTGGCAATCAACCAAGTCATCCATCTACAGTGAGACCAATAAAAACTTGGTAGTTATCCAGTAGCAAAGTGAACATGAAAGAACAGCAAAACCAACATTCATTATAAGGCTAAAAGCCAGTAACATAGAAGAGCTTATCAGGGTATGGAACCCTCAATTTATGGACTTCTGAGAGGGTGAGCTACTGTTTTCTTGACTACTTGAACACACACAAAAAAACTGGGACTTGTCCAAATATGCTGTATTTTTTTTACTTTGTAAATACTTGAGTGAGTTGATTAACAACAGTGCATCAATTATTTTATTTAACATTCAATACAATTGCTTTTCAAAAATATATACAGAATAAAGGAAAAAGGACCAAAAGAAGAAAAGCTGAATTCATCTTTAAAGGTGATTTTAGGCACAGAAGCTACACACAAAAGCAGCTTGAAACCCAAAGTACCAGTTCCCTAGTTGGCACCTCTTCAGGCTGATGGCTAAGATGCACACACTCCCTGAGTGCTTACACTACTCAGAAAAACCTGGCAAAGACATTTAGCAGTAAGCATGCAGGTAACAATTTGATCTACAAAGTCGCACTGCAGTTTGACAGAACTGAAAACATTATTATAACATTAGTTAACCCACATGAAACTTTTATCATGAATATTAAAGGCAAAAATATTACCCAAATGATGGGCTGCCACTGACATCACTATGTTAAAATCCTGTAATCACCTTTTACTGGCAGCAAAAGGCAAATGAAGTGCTCATTTCTAATGATAACAGTCTACCTGGTAGTTTTTATGAAATGAAATCTTTGCAACCCCCTCATGCCCACACAGTTACGTGTTCTTAAATGAGAACAGGTCTAACCAATACTATTAGGGAGTACAACTTCTCAAATTGGCCTTAGTTTGACATAGTTCCATTACAACTTTTTGTCTACTCACAATGCAAATGCAATTGGGAAAAGAGGGGCACATTCATATGAATTGTTAAGTAACTTAAAATAACGGGAATGATTCTGTCTTGCACACTACCCAATTTAAATGCAACATATTGGTTTTGCAAGTGAGGAAGACAACGTCTGAAGGGTTCCTGGCATTTTTCTACACATCTTCAATTCAGTAAAATGCCAAGATTGATAGAGCCGACATCTAGGCTGATACATAGTGCAAACATAATTATCTGGATCCAGCAAAGCGGAGAACTAAATTGCAGACTTACGTTTCTCATCATCAGCATGTACTAGAGATGCTGCTCTCGACAACACATCCAATGGAGTCTCCATTCCTCCCTGGATCCTGGAAAATTCAGAACAAGGTTACAGATAGTAAACTCAGAATCCTTAACATACCAAGTGCTGCATCACCTGTTCAGATCATACACACATCAGGTTTTACAGAAGGAATGAAAAAGAGCATGGCAGCAAAAGAATCAAAAATCTAAGTTTCTGCTGTTCTTTTCGTATTATACCAGCATGGGACTTGTTAAAACTAAGTCATTGTTTAGTTTTGAAAACAAGGAAACACTGGAATTAGCTTTCCCACCAACTGCTCACCCAAACAAACCAGAAGACCAAATTCTCAAGTACTGAAGCTGATGACTGCTGCTCACAAATGTTGCAACGGGGTTATCTACTACATGTTGTGGTTTTTTGTCCCACATGCTGGCCATCCATCCCAATAAAGAGCTACTTGAGACAACATCCAAAGATACAACTCCTCTGCAGTGAAGGTGACAGCTGGCCTGACTACCTGAGCATAAGACTGCTTTAGAGCCATAGGATTCAATAAACTTGACCTCCATACTCTCTGTGCCCAAAGTAGAATCATTCCCAGTTTATAAGCCATTTACTAAAGAACATACAGTTGAACTCTGGGTATGTGTATATGCAACAACACAGAGACCTGCAACCTGTATAATTACACACCTCATTAGCTGCTTTGCCCTGGTTTTAGCCCCTTGCAACACATAATTCCCATACACAAAAAATTAATCCTACGACATTAAAAATGTACATTTCAGTACTATATCAAGCAACAGACTCTCCCATGAAACTAATGACTGTATTGCAGCTTACATAAGCTTCTCAAAGTTTCACATAGATGGCTTCAAAACTAAAAAAGAAGTTGCAATATGAAATTCCAAAAATATGAAAGGGAAATTAAGGAAGAGAATAATATGCTGTCAAGTTGCTTTTATTAAAAGGCCAATAACTTATATGTGTTTTTAAATAAGAAGGCAACAGCATAGGCAGAACTGTCAATAAAAAAGAGAAAAACTCAGAACACCTAACAGTTTTGTTGGATTTTTTTCCACCAAAAACTTAGCATGATCTTCTGTCATAAAAACTGTTTACTGTAACTTACTTTACAGTATAATCCTAAAAAAAAAGAAGGTAGTGGCAACTACAGAAATCTCTAACACATGTATAACATGTACATGGACTTAACAACAAGCATATGTTTGGGAAACAATTTCCTTGACTTTGCACTAAAACAATAAACTTCACTGTCCTCTCTTTCTCTTCCTAAATAACATCAGACTTTAATCAAAGGTTTTAAAGCATAAGAGAAAGGATTTTGAAGTATTTGTAAGTTTAAAAAATATATTTTTAAGTTTAAATAATTAAATCCAGTAATATTTCCATAGAACTATACCAGGGAAAAATTTGAAATAACAAAGCATAGCACTTGAGGATTAAAACGTGCACTTTCCCTCCCTGTCATCATCAGCTTTTGCTCAAGAACAGTATTTTAACTAAGCTTTAAGTCAATTAACTCTTTCATTTAAAGACAGTACCTGTGGGCAAGAGGTTTTAGAAAGAAGATCTGAGCTTCTTATTTTACTATTAAATATTTCTTCATATCTTGTCTGGTCACATTCTCCTCCAAAAAGCAAATATTTGGCAGAGTGTGTTTGCTAGAGAAGCCTTCAAGCATCATTCCACTTTGATGCCTTAGACCTTGATGCTTAGTTTCTTTCCTGCTTTTTGTTTTCTTGGACTTCAAAATAACACTTTATTTCTCCCCAGACTGTTGATTGCTGACCCTCTTACACAAATTCCTCTCACAGAGTGAAAATTCAGTTGGAAAAACTACTAAAATATGTCTGATCAGGTGATGCAGCTACACCAAACTGAAGGCTAATTCATGACTTAGTGCAAACTTTGTCTTAAATTTCAAAGACAGCAATGCAAACCCTTTAAGTCAACTTTTTATGAAAAGAAAAACAAAAAACCAAGCACCTCTTGATAAAAAACAATGCAAAGGATAGTAAAATGTCTTTTATTGAAAACAAATTGCCTTTTTTCTTTAAGTTTTTCAGTAAATTTCAAGGAATGGGAGTAGCAGATGCCCAAACCCTTTCCGGAACATGTTCCTAGTAAAAGAATTAGCTGGTAACAGAAATCCACATTGAGAGAAGGAAACAAGAACCAGGTCTTAATTCTATTCAGGAAATCAGACACTTTAAAAACAACTTCACTAAAAGTGGACTCTATATAGTTTTGCAGCTTTGTATATTATTAAAGTCCATATCATGAGAGAGCTGCTGAGATGTTCCTCTAAAATTAAGGCCTTGTGCAGAATGCTGAGTTCATCCAAGAGCTGCTTTGAAGGGAGAGCTGCAAATCCCCAGTGCAATACCATGTATTCTGTGTTTTTTTAAACACACTGAACACGTTTACAGTTATGAAAATTACCTTCAAGGAGATATATATTTCCAGATTATTTTTCAAACAATATTAAATATCCCTCTATCTCTAAATCAGACTAACAAGTCAATGATAACAGTTTAGAAAGTAATAAAGGTTGCCTATGAGAATGAGAGAGGAGGGACCCTCTCTTAGACAGTTCAAAGCTTAAAAACCTAATTTGATCTGGGCAAGGTCAGCAACTGATAGAGCTTTGCCAAGGCTGCCTTCAGAGAAAGCCTAGCCACCCTCAGGAGGAGGCACGTTTCAGAAATACAGACCAGGACACTTTCCAGGGTTCCAAAAAAAAGTTTTATAAAAATGAAAAAGCGAGTTAAAAAGCAGACTCCTGACAAAATCCAGCTAATTCTCTGTGACACAGAAACCTGTGTATGCAGAAACCAGCCTGCATCAATGCTGGATTTTCATGAGTATCCCCATTAAAAACCAGCTCTATCTTATGTGTAAGTACTGCTCTGCACCCAGATCTGCTAAGGGAAAGCGACTGGTGAAATACAAGAACACAATTGAACTTCCCCGGCTAAATCTGATTTAAACACTATGGAAACACTTTCCCAAATATCTTACTTGTTACAATCCCTTAACTGTTAGATTTAAAGAGACATGAGCCAAAAGCACTTTTACAAACATTCAAGATAGTTTTATCTACTGTAATTTCAAATATTAAATATCTTACTCAGTCCTTTTATTTATCAGCTGCTGCTCCCATTCAACATTCCCCTAGTCTGTACTCTCAACTACACTGCAATATAGAAACATTCTGGAAAGACACAGAATGTGAAATCAGAGATTCAATGTCTGAAAGACAAATAAGTTACAAAACACTGATCCACCTGTAATTTTTATGCAGCACTTGAAACACCCAACACCCATTAGAGTAACAAAACAACACTTTTTTTTCCCCCTCTCCTTTTCATGTTTTTGAAAATTCCAGACACACATGGAATACTCTCAGCAAATGTCTGCTAATTTTTTTTTTTAAGACTATGGAGAAATTAAAGCTTTCGAAAATGAAGATTTAATTGATTTCATGGATTTATACAGCACCTTCCAAGCATCAGGAAAAGCATTCATGGCAATATTATAAAGTTGCCTGTTTGAAATTCAGTTAACAGCACCACTCACTCAGCCTGAACAGAAAGACAATTATTTAATCCCACCGAAGTTAATATTCAGGGTACACCAGGAAAGATTCAAAACAAAGATAAGAACTTTATATTTTATTTTTTAAAAGGAGGAATAGCAAAGGGACAGAAAGAAAAGAGAAACATGCAAGATGATGCTTGGGAAGCACTCTCATTAAGGAGACATGATGGCTTTTGTTTAGGATGGACTTTAACTTGGAGCTGAAGTAACAAGTTAGAGAAAGGAGTGATGAGAACAACAAACATGCTGGCCAGGTAAGAACAAAAAAATCAGAAGAATTTTGACATAGTGTGGATATGAAAAGCCAAAGTGAAATCACAGCCATGACGATACCTGGATTACAGGTCTGACTGACAGAACAGCAGCACAGCCACTGCAAACACCTTCATAAGGAACACCTGAAAGAGTTCTCTCAAACATCGAGTGTGAACTAGAGATAGACAAGGAGAGAAAGGCTGAGCCTTCCAATGACTGAGAGAACAGCCTGGTACTTGAATTGCCATCTGGTGAAATTACAGAGATAACATTTGAGGGAGAAAAGGAGTGTTAATAAACAAAGCCCATTGTAACAATGAAAAAGCGCTTCAAGAATAACAAGACACTCAAGAGACAATCAAGACTAAAGTGAACGAAGTGTAGATAAACACAAGTACAGGGAAAACAAGATTAATTGAAAAGTATGGTCAAACAGATCAAAAGCAGCTCCCACCTGGGGAAATACAGGCACAGTCGTGCCCAAATTCATAACCAGAAGTACCTATAGAGAGAGACTCAGCTGATTTCCATGGGAGAAAGCAAAACTGAAGAGGAAATCCAGGCATGGCTTATCAGCACAACCAGTAAGTCCACAGAGGAAAGAAAGATAAAGCAGCAGTTTGATGCGAAATACGTAAATACCTTTTAGTTTTTATTATAGAAGACAGTAAATCAGATTTGCAACATGAATAATGATAGGCACAGTATGTGTCCCAAATAGATACAGTAAATTCCTTCAACTGCACTTAGATCAAAGCTTCTACTTGTTGATACATAAATCCTGTGTTGAGATACTCATGTGAAATGTTAACTGCAAGTACTCAGTTTAGGTCATGATTACCCTGAGTACTGATCATCCCCTGCATTTACAACCCATGGTCCTCTGAGTGAGTTCAGGCTACTTGGCTAAGGAATCTTCAAAATACCACTTTTTTAAAAAAAAATATTCACTAATTTGGGGTTTTTTTAACCATGGTAGTTTTGCATGTGGAAAAAGTGTTTGAATGGGCAAATCTTCAAGCAGAAACATCAATTTAACTCATTACATAGAAAATTATAAGCTTAAAGCAGAGCTTTGGCATTTTACCTTGTGCCTTTTGTTGTCTTATTGCATAAAAACCCCTTAACAAAATAACATTCTACAAAGAAATCTATTAGCAATGGTGTTTGAATTAAAAGCTAACAAACCTAAGAAACTAAAGGTAGAAAAGTCCAACCTGACCATGTCTTGTATCTATCTACAAGACCACTCAGTATGTTACACACTCTGCTGCAAACATATTATGAAACATTTAACTACAGCAGATAAAACTGATGCTCCCTTTTATAACAGAAAACTTTCAAATGCTTCTGAGAACAAACAAATTAACTAATGCAATATGGAGATGCTGAGAAGGTTATCAGAGCTACATATACGTAAATAAAATCCTGACACTTTATTGTGTGAATTCTCTTAATTAACATGCCCCCAAGGGTCTGTACAATGATTTTCTACCGTTTTAGCATCCTGCACGAAAACAACCTATTCTTGTTCCCCGCAGTATGCTGGGGATGCTAGAGATCCAGCAACAACTGTTCCATCTCAGCTATTTACTTAAAAAATGCAAACCCTGAGAATTGATTACTGCTGATTGCATCTGGGGAACACATAAGACAGCCTGACACTGCACTGCTACAGACTGAATAAAAAAATCACTACAAACGGTACATACAAGACAGAGTCAAAAAACTTCCCAGCGCCCTTGGGACTCATTCTAGAAGGTTTCACCTCTGCTACTGATGTCACTCCAGGGATTTTCCCTGCAGGAAAAGCACGCCGTGCGGGACCCCAGGTGTGAGCTGGGGACGGCGGGGACGGCAGGGACGCAGTGCCCGCTCGGTCCCGCTGCCCGAGACACCCCGGGCTAGGGGCTCCTGGGGGTGTATTTCGTTCCCGTTCCCGCTCGCTGGGACCTGCGGCACCTCGGGCACCTCCAGCCGGCCGAGCCGGTCCCTGCCGGGAGCGCTCGGAGCCCCCGCGGCCGCTCCGAGGTGGTTCCGCGGCCCCCCCCGGGGAAGCTCCGCTCCGCCCGCCGCGGGGAAAGTCCCGCGGCGCGGAGAACGCGCCGGGGCAGCCCCGTCCCGCCGACACCGCCGGGGCAGAACCTGCGCCCGCCCCCGCCCGGCCGCTCCCCCGCTCACTCACCGGCGCTCCGGGCGGCGGCGGCGGGGCCGGGCGGCGGCAGGAGGAGCGACGGCAGCACGGCCGCGGTGCCCGCGGGCCGGGCCGGGCCGGGCCGGGAGCGGCGGGAAGGGGCGGCACTGGCGACCCGGCAGCAGAGCAGAGCAGTGCCGAGCGGGGCGGGGCGGGGCGGGGCGGGCACGGCGAGGCCGCCCCACAGGCCCCGCTCGCTCGCGGGCCCGGGGAGGAATCCCAGGAATGAGGGAATTCTGCGCCGAGCAGGTGGGGAGCGCGGGGCGCTCCCATTGGCCGAGCCCGCTATGACGTCAGCGTAATTAGGATAATGAGGCGAACGTCACATCCTCGCAGGTAGGGAGCGCGCGCGCCAGGCCCCGCCCCGGGGAGGGGCTCGCGGGGCCGCGGGCGAAGGGCCGCCGGTTCGAGCCCCGGGAAAGCGGAGGAACAAGAGAACAGGGACTGGGGACAACACTGCCGGTCTGTGCTTGCCTGACTCCGACCCTGCTTTGAAAAGCTTTTCTAAAACGACAGGAAAACAACAAAAAGTTGCTCTTCATAAAGCACTTTTTAAAAGCAGAAGTGCGCCACTTGCGTTTCAAATTGAAACACACCGTCACTCAGCATCTCACAAACAGGCTGAGTAGCCACACGCACAAATGACGAGGAACAAGCGTTTCAGAGCCTGAGGTAACGTACTACAGCCGGGCTGAATTGGTCTGAACAGATCCGTCTCTTTGTTTCCTGTTTACTGCTCGTACCGCAGGAGATTTTTACAGAATCCCTTCTTGCACTTGGTATGACTCATTCAGCCACCGGAGGAACTGCCAACAGTCAAGACTTGTGTGAAACTGAAGCTGAGCTGTCGCCATGGTCAACAAATCACTCTCATACTCTTCCATCTCCAGAGCAGGAGCTCCCTCCCACATGCAACTACAAAAAGTCTGAATGTCTGCCAGGAGCCAGAACGATCTAGTCCCTCAGCACTGAACTAGTGGGAAAAGCAAGGCACACACCTGTTCTCATCATCCCAGCACTCCCCGAACACCAGCACATCCTCAGTCATTCCCATTGCCTTGCAGCAGCACTCATTCCAAGTTTGCCATTTCCAAGACAAGCAATTTAGGAGCACATGTCGCCTGTTTTGAGTAATGTTATCAAAATCAAACTGGTTTGGAACAGCTTATGTTTTTGAAAGAGCCACTCAGAAGCCAAACTTAAGACTTGCACTCTGATGAACCTGGGAATGCTGTTTGTGCAACAGGCATTTAGCTTGCAGAAATTAATTTCAGAACAGTAATGGGAAAGTGCTGTGTGTCCACATGGAACATCAGTCATCATGTAGAGAAACAGGTCCAGTAATGCTGCATTTTACCTTCACAATTATCTGAAGGTGCTTTGGGCAGCTCTTGGAGTGCACTGCAAAGGGAAAGAATCACAGAATATGCTGCGTTGGAAAGGACCCACAGAGACCATTGAGTCCAACCCTTAGCCCTGCACAGGCCCATCCCCAACAGTAACACCCTGTGCCCCCGACGATCATCCAAATGCTCCTGGAGCTCTGGCAGCCTTGGGGCTGTGCCCACTGCCCTGGGGAGCCTGTTCAGTGCCCAA